>PQWD01001221.1:81282-306262 GCA_019425675.1 Leucinodes orbonalis
CAGGGTTTTATAATTCTTAATAGTAGTTGATTAGAGTGTTTTGCGTTGCCTTATTGAGTTTCAACAGCTTGTTGAAATTTTAAATTTATTTGAAACTAGCTGACCGGACAGACTTCGTCCTGTCAGAAAAAATTGTAATGTGGCAGTGTTTTGTTCCTACCTTTTATATATTCTTTGCAAAAATTATCTTGAACAGAACCGTCACCCTGGTAATAATTCGGTGTGAATTAAAAATAATTAAATAAAACACTATAAGCATTTAAAATTAAGTAATTTTAATAAACTTTATATAATAATAGCAATAAAGCTCAAATTGATTCTACGTTTTAGTTAGAAAACGTTTGTATGTGAAAAAGGAAAGGGCTGTTTTTAGGGTTTTCCCGGCAATTATTCGATTTTTTTCTCGCCGTAAGAACCATCCTTGGACTTCAACGAACATTTTAAAAAAAGAATTGGCCAAATTGGTCCAGGCGTTGTTGAGTTATGCGCTTACCAACACATTTTGCGATTCATTTTTATATTATAGATAACAGGTGAATTTCTGGATAATATTTAAATTCAGTCTTCTTTCTGTAAAACATATAAAATAAATAATATACTCATAACTAATCATTTGCAAATTATGTTTTACATTAAAACAAACACCAAACCAAACTTCGCAAGTTCCAACTCGGGTAGAGAGAACAAGTGCTCTATAAAAGTTTCTGGTATGAAAATATTGATCTATGTATATCTAACCGTGCGGAGCTAAACCGGGTTATTAGTTAAATACACAGACGGCGACAGAACAAATATACATTGCAGACAGTACCATACATCTATCTCAAATTACAGGGTGTCAGCGTCCCCGATTGCAGCTACGAGCCTGTGACAACAATCGAGGCTACCCGCGTCGATACGTTCTCCTCTAGGGAAATTATACTCTTACCGCGCTCGTACGATGTAACTTGGTTTCTACGATGCGCTTTACAACTTGTGCTGTGTATAACAAGATATTAAACCTGTATTGGCGTGGGATTGCGCTTTGTGCAAGATTTTGTTTGTTTGAAAAAAGAATGCAAAACTAATTTTGAGAATGTGTTTCAAGTTGTTTAATTTATATTTAGGTTTTATTGTTTCTTTGTTTTTACCACTGTACTGAAATCGGCTGAAACTCTCAATTAAATACGGCATAGACAAAATAAGTCAATTGTAGCGAAATGTAAATGGCATCAATGAAAACAGTTATTATTTGTGTCAATTTATTAATTAATCAGTGGATTTTACTTTTAAATGTATGCAGACGTCAAAAATATCAGTACCATGCCATTAAATAAAAATAATTGGTTACATGTTTAACTTAATTTGCTGCCTTTTAATAAGATCTCTATGCGGTTAAGCGTTATTCAGTATAAACCTTATTGGATTAATTGACAAGTATTGTTTGTGTTGTTTTTCTCGACAAAATGTACGTGTACTGTATATCAGTGCAATATATTCTCGTGCAAGAAGAGATAGCATAAGAATACTTCTGTTGATTTGGAATTTCTCCCACTTACATACATGTAGATGAATTCTGTGTGAAATATCTGTCACCTTCCAGGCGTATGACTTTAGCCCAGAAAAGTGAAAACTTTGTTAATATCGCTTTCGCAGTAAAGGTACAGAGCACCCGTGTTCTCGTTTTACAAATTTGATATTTTAATCGCACACGTAGGGCGGAGATAATTAACTTTTATTACCTCAGCGGCGATACCTTGATGTGAATTACAAGGAACTGCCGAGATGTTAGATATTCAAATTGTGTTACGTCTTTTGTTATTTGTGTCATACAGGTAAAAGGAGATCATATTATATACGATACATATGATACCAAAATATCATATTCTGCAGGTTTTTTTATCTGTCTGCCTATTAGTATCGGCTTATCCCTGAAATAGCTGGACCGATTATGGTGGGTCTTTTAATTTAATGGCAGGCACTTGATATAATACCTGAGGCCACAAATACGAAAAAAACTTATATTTTAGAAAAAAAAGTAATGTTGCATTCTCAAGTACTATTCAGTACCGCGCGCAGTATGTAAAGACTTAAATAAGCGATTTTAATAAAATTAGCTGAGCTGAGCTTTGGTTTTCCTCATCCAGCTTTGTCAGCGACCTTTCACAAGTCGTTGGCTCGGGTAGCATCCTACGCTACGCTTGCCAAGGCGCTGTCTCCACTTCAGAATTCGACGGTTCCAACGGTTATCGGTTTCACGACACGGTCACTACTAGTGGACTAGCCCACTTCGTCTTATTCTCTTATCGAGTCGTCATGGTTTCACAAGTTAAATATGGTAGTGCGACCAATAATACCAATAATAGGCCACTTTAATCGCCTTTTCATTTGCCATCCAGAGGTCCCGGAAACCGCACGAGGATGTCTGTCCATCTTCGGGCAAGACAGTAGGTGTTCCATTGTCTGAAGATATCCCCATCTTACTCGATTATCACGGCATCAGCCAAAACCTGCCCGTAGGCAATTCATAGTTTCCCAGACCACCAAAAGTAGATCACCGCCTGGAGGCAGCTCTTCAGCCAAACGGGGGAGTCGCGACGAGGTCGGAAATAATACATTTCACCACGTGAGCCTGGCCTTAGACGCCTTAGCGGGATTTAATTGCAGCTGTTTGAGAAAACTAGCCCACTTCCACATCAAATTGCTGATTCAGCGACATGATTATGTAAGAGAACTTTAGTAATGTCACCAGTAACATAACTTCTGATATATCCCTAAGAGAGACTCCGCATAACTTGCATTCATCAATACAACTTTCCCGATACTCTATTCAAAATTAAAAGGTAAAAGGAGATCATCTGTCGAAGAAAATGGTGTGGTTATGGAAAGTAGGAGTTTAAGTGGTAGTTCGTTAGAATTGTTTTTTTATTTCATTGTATATGAATTACAAACGAGCAGTCGGCAAGAGATATCGCTACCTATTCGTAACCCTGAAGGAACTCCGACGTAAAATGAATTGGGAGGAGGAAACGTTTGCGTCTTCTCATCCAATCAAAGCGGTTTACTATGAGACCGTGAGAAATCTGTATCCGTAATGTCAAAAATGCTGTTCTTAAAACCTTGTCATATTTTTTTATAAAGCAAGGATGCCGGATTTTTGTGACTATTATAAATTTTCCATTAACCTTTTTAGGGTTCCGAAGCCAAAATGCAAAAAACGGAACCCTTATAGATTCGTCATGTTTGTCTGTCTGTCCATCCGTATGTCACCCCCTTTTATCTCCGAAACTATAAACACTACACTATTCAAACTTTGTAAGTATATGTATTCTATGAACCGCTATTAGGTCTTGACAAGAAACTTGAAAAATAATTAATATATTTTGGGGTTCCCCATACATTGAACTGTTGAAAAAAATTTTTTTCTTCGTACCCCTCGTCTGGGGTATCAATGTGTAGAGCTTGAAAAATGATAATGATAAAGAGGTTTCTAATATATATTTTTTATAAATTGAATAGTTTGCGCGAGAGACAGTTCCAAATAATTGTGCCCCCCCCCCTCTAATTTCTAAATTATGGGTTTGATAAAACCGGAAAAAATAAATGATGAACATGACCATAAAATCTAATACCGAAATTTAGTTTGAACAATTTCTGGTGTGTAGTTTTTTTTATGTCATAATCGGTGAACCACGTTTTTTCATATAAAAGCTGTACTAGGTGTAGGCGAGTCCGACTCGCGCTTAGCCAATTTTTTACCCTTGCCAGCATGGAAGTTCTGCAAGATGTCTTTTAGGTACATCCTAATTCTCTTATGAGGCAAAAAGTGGTAATTCTATTTTAATTACTTTAGTACCTACACGTTGTGATATACACGTATAGTTTAAATTGAGCACTAGCGTTTGCCAAGATACTAATATTCTTCAAAGTATTTTTATGATTCGTGTAAACCAAGAGTTATATCAAGAATCCGTAAGTAAGGTTTATTGTAGGAAACTGTAGAAAAATAACAACGCATTAAAAAATCAAGTGTTTAACTTGATAGTGCAAAAAAACATCATTACAAACTTTTACATTTGACACCGAATTTATTCTGAGTAATAAATTACAGGGTTATTTCTTGGTACTTGCATCGATGATATTTTCAGAAATTGTATATTTACAAGTCACTACTAATTGTCCTTTTTATTGATAGTTTTTTTTTCAGTAACTAATTTGATTCTATTGAAAAACATATTTAACCAATGATCCTTTATAAATAGCTCACCAACCTACGTAATATCCCTAATCCAAAACATATAAGCTGGGTTTTTTTTAAGTGACTAGTTTGGCAAATTAGATTTTAATATATTACTGAGTTCAGAAGTAAGAAAATGTCTTTAGTTGGCATTCGGCCATCACAAAAGCAAAAATACCGCTTTTTAGAGAAATCACCGGTAAATCGGTAAGTATAGAGACAACATCAGAATTTATTAAAGTACACATGAAATTATGCTTTTAGTGGAATAAATTATATTTTAAAAGTTGTCTTGAGTGTGCTTCTGAACCAAGTGGTCAAATACTTTCAATCCTAAAAGTATTATCCATTTGTAGCCTATAATATACAATTATATACTTACGTAGTGATCCCTTCTTCTTAATATTATAATGGCGATTATTTTACGCCTTAACTTCTGAACCTAAATTAGATCAAATTTAGTACAGATATAGTCTAGAGCCCTGAGACTTTTCTCACATGGGCTTCTTTCTATTCCGATGTTATGATGATGATAATCTTAGTATGTACATCCATTTTTTGTCGAAGGGAAAAAGTCTGCATGCCAATTTTTAGCTTCCTACCTTAAAAACAGAGAACAGTCACATATGAAATCCTTCCTCCCGCCCCCAATTTTATGGCTTTCTGGGTCGATTTCCGAAAAAAATAGATCCATTTTTTGTCGAAGGGAAAAAGTCTGCATACCAATTTTTAGCTTCCTACCTTGAATACTACGAAAAGTCCTATTTAAAATTGTCACCCCTCTTTTAAGGCTTTAGGGGTAAACTTGTGAAAATGCAAATGATGCCGCATATTTTTGTTGATAAAAAGTGGTCTGTATACTAATTTTTAGCTTCCTTCCTTGAAAACTTGTGTGAAAAAAAAACAGATTCTGTATTATTTTCATGAGATTCATACTGCATATGAATCTTTAACCTACCTTTGAAAACTGAGAAATTTCCGGTATAATATCCCCCCTTCCCCACTTTTAAAAGTTTAGGGGTTGATTTAAAAAAAAATCTGCAAGATTTGATTTGTACACGAAATGATACGTCTTTCAGTTGAGCACCTAAATTTCGAAGGTTCTGTATAAAGCTCCCCCCCTCTTTTAAGGCTTTAGGAACAACGCAATATGCAAGATTTATCGTTTGTGACAAATAGTGCGCATACCATTTTAAGGAGTATTTTGGAAAAAAATGTTGTATTTTTCGTTTATGACAAATAATCCGCATACAAAATTTTAGCGTTCTACTTCAAAAATTGCGCAACGTTCCATACAAACTTCCGAACCCCATTTAAGAGAAGTGGGGGGTTAAAATTAAATTAAATGTAGCGTAAAACCTATTACCATACCAAATTTCAATGAAATTAGTTCAGCGTAACAAACAGACAGACAGCGTTACTCATCGTTCACTTTTGTAATATTAGTACGGATATCGTAAAATTGAACTAAACAAATATTTGCACAAGCATTTTTTTACAATAAAAATATAATCAATAATAATTTTAAATTAATTTAATCTAAGTACCTATTTCCATGTGGATATCGCGGTCACGTTTCGTTCCATCCACCCCAAATTTAATTGAAACCGGTTCAGTAGTTTTGGGGCACTAGTAAATGAAGAAATAAACATCTACCTTTTTGTAACGATAAATATTAAAACGAAAGGTTACTTACCTTTGTTCCTCACAAGATTTGCAACGTGACTTGTCAATACTGGTCACCGAATTTTTTGTCACATATTGACCTAAATTTTCATAAGAAATATGTGGAAATCCACACATTTAAATTATCATAAGAAATATTTTTAAATCAGGAATTTATCTCTTCTCTTCAACCTATTGCAGTCCACTGCTGGACATAGGTCTCCCCCATTTTGCGCCAGACATCCCGGTCCTCCGCGCTTTCTCATCCAGCTTCACCAGCGACTTTCGCAAGTCGTCGGTCCATCGGGCCGGAGGGCGTCCTACGCTACGCTTGCCAAGACGCGGTCCAGAACTCGTCTGCTCCAACGGCCATCGGTTCTGCGACATACGTGACCAGCCCACTGCCACTTCAACTTGCTGATCCGGCGGGCTACGTCGGTAACTTTAGTTCTCTTACGAATTAAATCATTTCTAATCTTATCCCTAAGAGAGACTCCAAGCATAGCTCGCTCCATTGCGCGTTGAGTTACTTTGAGCTTGTGAACCAATCCCGCAGTCAGTGTCCATGTCTCAGCTGCGTATGTTAGTACGGGTAGGACGCATTGCTCAAAGACTTTAGTCTTTAAGCATTGCGGAATAGTTGACGTTAGGACATGACGTAGCTTACCGAATGCCGCCCAGCCCAACTGAATCCTCCTACTAGCCTCCCTCTCGAAGTTATGCCGGCCAAGTTGGATGGTTTGACCCAGGTAGATATACTCCTGCACAACCTCGAGACGGACGCCATCGATGCATATCGGTTGTGGCATGACACGACTGTTGAACATGACTTTCGTCTTGTCCAAATTCATGCCAAGCCCAACTCGTCGGGAAGATTCATTAAGGCTGTTCAGCATCTCCGCAAGCTCTTCCGATGACTCTGCCACGATGACGATATCGTCAGCAAAACGAAGATGAGAAATATACTCTCCATTGACGTTGACGCCTCGTTCAGACCAGTTCAGGGTCTTGAAGACATCCTCCAATGCGTTTGTGAACAGTTTCGGGGATATAACATCCCCCTGTCTCACACCACGACGCAATTGGATAGGTCTTGTCCGCTGGTCTTGGATCTGAACGGTCATCGTCGCTGCGTTGGAGAGACACTTCATCACCTCGATATATCGCCAGTCGATACCGCATCGCTGCAGAGCTCCAGAACAGCCCAGGTTTATGGAGTCGAAGGCTTTCTCGTAGTCCACAAATGCCATACACAGCGGCTGGTTATACTCTTCGGTCTTCTGTATAAGCTGCCGAACAGTATGGATGTGGTCCACGGTGCTGTAGCCTTTTCGAAACCCAGCCTGCTCCGGTGGTTGGAATTCGTCAAGTCTTATGGCGAGACGGTTCGCTACAACTCTGGAAAACAACTTATAGAATTTATATCACCTCATAAAATAAATTCGTTAATCTCTAATTTACCGATTGAAGTACATCACTATTAAAAAACAGTCAGAACTGTGCAACACTGGAAATGTCAAATTACTCCACGGGTAAAAAAACAGACTATAGACAACATTTTTGCTGTTAAGATAATTACGTGCCTTGCTAACATCATGTTTTTAAAATAAAAGAAACAAGTTTACGTCATAGAATACTCATAAGTTGTAATTTAGATAATTACCGTAATGAAAAACCTGTTACAGAATATAGCTTGTAAACGATTGAAATAACCTTAGCAACGTTTATGAAGTAATTGCACTATTATAACTATTATGTCAGACAAAGTGTTGGTAATGCTTTTGACGCACGTAAAACCTTTAATAAAGGGGTGATCATAGAATCTCATAAAGATAATTAAGAAAGTGTGATGTCCTAACAAATTTATGTTTTTTCATTACTGAATCATTTTTGTTTTTATGCAAACGCCTCCAAAAAGTGAACGTTAAAAATAATCGATGCTGTTATAATAATAAACATAAATGCAAGATATATTAATACTTGACATAATCTAGATCATGATGAATGTATTCATATAGTCGATTAGATACGTTACGAGAAATATAGAAAGACATGATCTAACTGACGTCAGCATCCCACGCTTGCAGCAGAGTCCTATTCTGTATAAATATGGAACAAAGTCAAAAGATAATTCAAATCAGTTATTATGACTTTTACGTCAAGATGATTATATAATAATGCCCATAATTTCATATCCGGTCAATCATTTTTATCAATAAGAGGATCCTGACTTTAACTAACCTTTATTTCTTGTATGAATCTCTATATGGCAGATGAGCTTGACTTTAGTTTCAAAACTTGGAAGCTGAGATTTTGCATCCGACTTTTATTTCTCGTGAAGTTAATATTGATGTGGGCATATCCTTAGCACAAAACTTTTACGCTTTTTTGAGTGTTATAAAGTTACTTAATACTGGACAGAGGATTTTATAATTATGACAATGCAATTTGAAGTATTTGAAATAAGACTAGTTCTGTATAGTTTTTAATTACTATTTACAGACAAATACTGCTCACTTAGTTCTAATCTTAAAAACAAAACTAATAATACTTGAAGTTTTTGGTAGAATATTACCAAAGATGATTATCATAGAGAAACAAAATGCACAACGACAAAGGACTACTCAGGCATCTCTTGGGCGCTATTTTTAGTTGACCTTCCAGTGATCTGTATTGTTGAATCCATAACAATAAGCTTTCTATGTTAATGTATGCAGCCACGCTTGCCTTATTAGCCGAGCAGCGCTGTAGTGTCTCGCTTTGTATGAAAAGTGTGGAATAACATTTTCATTTTAATTAGGCATGCTTTTACCTTGCTATGTTGGTTGCAAAAATATTAAAGGTTATGCCTCCTATATTAATCCTTTTCTAAAAATAGAATCTAAACATCATCATTATGATACAAATATTTGTTTTCTAATGAAATAAGGGGGCTTCGGAATACATTTGAGTGATCGCTTGACGAACATAATTTTTGACTTCTTGTTTCATATTTACTTTGCTAGCAACAGGGGTTCAACTAAAGTAACTACTTTTCCCAACTCCACCGTTTTTAAATGGTATTGAACAAATAGTTTCTAACATGTATTTCACGCTCTAAATAAACTACCCTTCAAAATGTCAAAATTTTGATGCTAATAAAAATTGTTACCTAAGATGTTGGATTATCAGTCTCGTAAATTATAACGAAACTTTCATAGTTCAGAAGCACTTTTAATTGATTCTCCTCGATTTAAACGACTGTTTATGGTCCTAACATAATAGCTTCAAAGGATTAAATGCCAAAAAATATTCAGAATACATCTGAGATTTACTGTTTTCTTTTACGTATCTACAATGTGAGTTTTGTTCTTTTTTCATGTCAAGATAAAATACCTGATTAAAAAGCTTTTTTTTAATAAGGAGCCTTAGCTCGTATAGTGGCGATTGACAACTTTCTCTCTCCGACTTAATAATCAGTTAGTTCATTGTCTCGTAAACAGTATAACAATATAAATATAAAGTTTTATGATTAATGGTTATTTAAAAATAAAAAATATTATTCAAGCACTATGGTTCAAATAAATCATACCTTCATATATTTGCTTCACAAAACAATAGCAGAATCACTCACCGTATACCAAGTAGGCGATAGTGACAGTTTGCCACCTACTTACTCGACTTTGCAAATCAGGTGCGTAGGTTCAATCCGGACTCACGCACTTGTCTTCTGATTGTGTCCTTTCAAAATGCATTATTGCATTTGACAAATTGTCTCGCAAACTTTATAGATGGTGTAGACTTTAAATTTAGACAGTCCAATAAATAACAATAATAGGTTGCTATTTACTTACATTACCTTCACTTTGGTGATGAATTTACTGTATATTTCGTTTTTCTTCATGACATCATCCATCATCATTGCAGTCTTATTTATACACTGCTGAACGAGGTTCTCTGATAATAACTTCCACGCCGACTGTTATCCCTAGAATTCGACATTCCGCCATATTCAGGTCGTCAGTTCATCTGGTTAGGGATCGGCCCACGGTTATTTATTCGTTATATAAACGCCACTCGAGAAACTTACAGCCCCATCGAGATGACCAAGACTCTATGTACCTACTATGTGACCAGGTTATATCGGTCGCTCTAGTTCTCTAAGAGATATCCTTATTTCGAACCTTGTCACATTGGGAAACACCTATCATTGTCCTCTCCATATCACGTTGAACGTCTATGAGAGTCCATATAAAAGGCTCTTTAACTGAAATATTTCAATTGTTCTCAAATTATGTCATGTTTTAGTATCACTGTCATTTAGGAGATAATTGAATGCTATTGAATAACAACTAGAAATTTGTAGAGGTTTTTCTTTTTTATTTATATATCAATGGAAAGTTAAGAAGTCATTACGAAACGAAGTACTCCGTAGTACTTTTAAGTTTTATTTTATATTCATACAAAATTAATTAACACTTAATAATTACGGTATCAAGAGTTAAGTAGTTACCTGAACAAGATTAGGGAATTTATACGAACCATCCATGTAACTTTACCAATATTGATTCAGTATCTGCATTCAATTTGGCCGTTTAATGGAAACCGCTTCATTACTGATGTGTCCTTTACGGACCACCAATATTGTCTAAAGTTAAATACGCGGCCAATGAACCAAGTCCAAGAGCCAAACTTAGTTACCTAAACAAACAGGGTGGGTCTCTAGTCAACAATGGAGGGCAGGGGAGCACTCGCGTGACGGCAATTGCGTTGTCCCTAATTCAAAATTTAAGATTTAAATATTTTTTCAGCGTCTTATGATAATGGCAATGACATATTTATTTATGTCATTAATAAATATGTCATAGCGTCATTGTTGTGTATGATGATAATGTCAATGTATCATTATCATCATATAACACAATGACTTTTTTGCAACTTTAATTAATTTCAGATAATAAATTATTCAATGAACAAATAAAATGACTTTCTATAAATTTAATTGATCGAACAAATTTATTAATGGATATTCCAAAAAGAAACATATATAGGTAGTGTTTCTTTTTTAAAATTTACATATTACCTGCGAAGATAAAAAACGCATGCAACCAAAAAATATAGTGCATTGAGAGCACTAACCTTTAAAACTATCAATAGTCGTTTAGCTAGAATAAGAGCACTTAAGACTCTGTTCGATGTAAGTAACGAGAGCGACACGCGACGCGAGCGCCATCAAATTTTATCATCTCATTGACAGGTTTGGCGAACGTCAGGTCGTGCCGGCAAACATCGATGGGTCCCGTCATTTAGCGTCTAATGCTGTTACGTTAACGAGGAGCCAGCACCCGATAGTCACTTTGTTATTAAATTCAATCTATTGTTGTTGCACCTGTGGTAACAATTTAGAATTACGGGAAGAGGAATATCAATATTTACTTTTGATCAATCTCTCTGTCTTGTTCGAAATAATCTTTGAAACTTCAATGACATAATCATATTATAATAGATAAGTGAGATATTGCAATAATGAAGACCTCTAAATCTTGGAATTAATATTTTCGAGGTGGCGGACTACGGTTCTTTTTATTTGTTATAAGTCGATTACATCAGATTTAGAAATGATCCATATTTTTGATGGTATTTCTGGTGGTATTATTGCGGTAAGAGATCCAGCTATCCTTTTATTTATTTATTTAAAGGTATGCCAACAGTACATATACTTAACTATGAATATCACAAATATTTTAATTAATGTTCTAGTACATGCACCAATTACAGGCATACACAACATTCTCTAGTAACAAAGAGCAACAACAAGATAACAAAAAAGTATTTAATATTCCAATACAAAAATAAAACTATGGAAATAAAGACTGCTCAGCAGGTAAGCTTAGCAGTTCTCTTTTGAATTTCAGGTAGGTGTCGTGGAAAATATCAATTTTTGGGAAAATTTTTAGATAATAACTATATTCGTCATAAGATCTTGGTAGCGGGGAATGATGACCCAGATTTGATCGAAATAGAGGTTTATGAATAATTTAACAATTGGTTTGCGGGGCATCGAGAAAGGAACCGCCAAATTGATACGTTCCACGAGCTCAGGGCATTTGATTCTATTATTAATGAGTCCATGCAAAAACGCAAAATCAATAACAGCGCGTCGGTGGCGTAATGTTCTCATTTTGAAAAATTTAGTCTCATGTCGTAGGGACTTCTGTGACTCACTCCTGGTGACAAATAAGCGAGTGATCATGTATTATCTTAATAGTTAATGTATTGAATAAAATATGCAATCATACAATGTAATTATCTTATCTGTTATTTTCAATAAAGTACTAGAACTATTTTAATCTAATAACATTTTTTTATTAATAACGAGGGATGTAAACAACTCAAAAATAATTAACTCAAGCTTACCTCAGAATATTTGTATATTATTTTTAGGGTTCCGTAGCCAAATGGCAAAAAACGGTACCCTTATAGATTCGTCAAGACTGTCTGTCTGTCCATCCGTATGTCACACCCTTTTTCTCCGAAACTATAACCACTACACTATTCAAACTTTGTTATTATATGTATTATGTAAACCGCTATTAGATTTTGATAAGAATCTTGATAGACAGGCAGACATGACGAATTTATAAGGTTTCCGTTTTTTGCCATTTAGCTATGGAGCCCTTAAAATATATATTTTCTAAGCAAATATTAAAATATTTTATTTTTTTTTATGGATCGATGCACGAGCAGACCCATTGTTAAGTGATAATGTTACTCCTAACGTGATCGAGAGCGTTGCCAACCGTAAAAAAAGAGAAGGAAAAGGAAATATGGGAACGCAATATGGGTTCTTCGGTAACCTTACTTACTCAACCAATGATATTACATTGTACTCAACGCATCATTTCATGCCGGTTTCTGTGAGATCGTGATATCAATCCAGTCGATCCTGCCTATCATGAGACTCTCACAGACTTTAATATTTTTAGACTTTATTGCTATAATTAATTCATCTCTGAAGGTACGATATGTGGATTTGAAGATATACACGCAAATAGAATCATTTAATATCGATCTAGCTGAATTCTAAAAACAATTCCTGTAAGTATTTAAGTAATAGTAGTGTCAACGCAGATAGAGACAGAGTTTTAAAATGAGCTAGTGTCTGACAAATTGCCTCATTATCCAATAAACATTAGGTGCGACATAGCGTCGTGCACTATCGTGTTCAATAACACAGAGCGTTGTATTATCCATCTAATAAAGTAAGTTTACACCGCGCCCGTGCCATAATCCCGTGTGAGTAACGCCGCTGTGCGCGTGCAACTCATTAATTTACCCTGCGCTCTTGCCTCGGGATTTGTGGAATTACTATTTTTATGCCGTTGCCGACTTAAATAATATTGTTCTATATACACAGGCTGTGTTATTTCAGCCGGCTCTATGAAGTATCGATTAGGTACAGATCTGGGAACGTTTAATCCACGCATAAATTGCCGAGAGATTATACACCGGTGTTGGTCTAAGCCTATGTTTTAGTTGTGAATATGTTCGATTGTGAACACGGTTTGATTTCAAGGCTAAAATAAATTAATTACTAGTATTTGCGAATTGTCATGGAGTGGCAATTATTGCTTCATGCGCAAAGTGTTGAAGGAAAAAGTTTTAAGACTGTCAAAAGCTACACTGCAATTAAAATAAGCGTTCTATATACAGAACCTTCATTAATTTTGACAATTTATCAAGTATACTAAAGAAATGTCAAACATAAATTATGTCCTTGTAAGTATTATTGGAATCTAAATTATTAATTAGCTAAATCTTAATAATTGCCTGCTGCTCTGACAAAAGGTAGTTAATATTAAATTAAAATTGTTACCTAGCAATGCAATGTAATTAGCCTAAATGAGCATTCGTCTTCTGTGTGAGACAAATAGTAGCCAGGCACGCTTTGTTAATAAGCTTTAATTATACTTGTTCGCGAGTGTGATACAAACGCTATGCACATAATAAATGCTGTACGTCGGTACGTTGTATTGCATGATAAAATTGATAAATTATATTTGTTCACTAATAATTTTGTTAACCCGTGTATCATAATTATTATTTCATACGTACGTATTTTTTCTGTTATGTAGTCGGTCGGGACAGACCGTTCGCTTGCCTAATGGTTAGTGAACATAACAGAGTAGTATTGAAGAAAATAATAACCGTGTAAAGTAATATTCCCCGAAAACGCCACCCTAAGCCCGTTTCGCGAATGTTAGGACAATGTTGGATAATACCTTACGCGACAAAAATAATCGTTGAGAGACTTCGAAACGTTATCTGTCACCTGGTCCAGCGCGTGTTGGATCATAACAGGATACATAAGTATGCGAATTTCTTCAATCCCGGAAGCACCATCAGAAAAAAAACATGTCTTACAACAGTATTACAATAATATTACTTCGCCTTTTCTGGGATAAAAATGCTGACGTATCGTTGTAGTAATACTTTTAAGAGATAGCGGTAGCCCCCCTGAAGCTAAAGCCCCAAAGACTTAAAAACTTGGACTGCATCCATCCATTGACCACGCGCCGCCCTAAACCTATGTAAACGGAATAAATTTCATCTTCCACCCATATTTAACATAATACTGAAATATCAATAAATAAAACAACCCATTTGCCTATTATATTGAAGCATTATGCATAAAAGTATTTATGATAAACTACAACTTGCAACAGAACTTAGGAAGCTTACGTATTCGAGACAACTGTTATCAAGTTTTACAAGACTTCTGTGCGCCGGAATAAGTTTAAGCGCTATATCTGTTTTACACATAAACTTAAATCTGTTCGAAATAAACTTGAAATGATATTGCTTTTGAAACGATCAAGTGTACTTCGCTTTATCTTATCTAACTGTATTGTCGAGATTGCTATCTGATATCGCCGTTGGCCATACTAAATACTTAGGTACTTGCACAACAGTTAGTATGAATGAATTTTTTTTGAGAGTCAGTTATTTTAAGTTTGTCTTTATAATGTAGCGCATTATTTGTTTCTAAAAATTTTATTCAAACGATAAACAGTTGGTTTACAAGATTTCGCCGGTTGGTTGTCTTTATTAGCTAGTCTCCAAATAAAAATATTAAAGTAAGTTAATTGAGATGAAGGTCAATCACAGAACTAACAATAATATTAGTTTTGTGAGATCTAGTCTTTGAAATCAACAACAATGCCTATAGACGTGTAGCCTTAAAATTACTCAAACACAAAGTTATTTCATCAGACATTAATATTTCAAAATCGATGAATCCAATATTCTGATTCACTTAGCCTCGACCCTAACATTGTAAAGCCTTTTAAATTAATGAAAGGTGACTGTTCGATGAAAGGCTTTAATGTTCCATCAATATGCATTACTGTTTGTCGATGTCAGCTGTTAACGTAGGATTAAAATCATATGTGGGCCAATAGAGGTTTAGGATCCGAACAAGTTTGTATCCGATTAATTCGTGTATTTTGTTCCGTAATTGGAATTTATTTGATAAATTCGATTCGTGCCACCAGCTTTATTAGTATTATCCAAGTTTATGGTTTTGGAACATAAAAGTGTTGATACAATTTGGATGGTCGTAATTTTGAATTTGTCGAAATGTTACATTGTCTGAAATTTAGTTATTTATTTTTTACGCAATATTGATGATAAAAAATATTATGGAAATGAGCTTGCTTTAGTACTTTCTAGCAGATGTATCTCTTGCTCTTCTTCTCCTTGTAACAGCATACTTATAATCGAGTAAATTTGCAGATTTATAATGTCATGCACATTACCAAAAGTAAGCTTCAAACATTTTACTTTTTTTACTATTTCACGCGGGCCCAGTGTAAATTGGCCAACTTCATGCGCACCCTTGAAATTATTTGTAGGCATGCGCAGATTTCCTCACGATATTTTCCATCACCACAAGAGCGCCGGATAAACGTACATGTTTTTTCAATACGTGGTGGGGTTTGAATCTTCACGCTCTAGATCAGAAGTCAACAGTCCATACCAATGAGCCACCGACGCTAATATAATAAAGTGACATTATTACGAAACTGCGTGAAAAGATTTATGTTATTTCTATTGCTCTCATTAAATATATTGTGTTGTTTAAATCATTTAGTTAGAAAAATTTGAACATGTTTATGTTGCTCAAAAGACCTCAATTATCTTTTGAATCAAAGGTACAAAGACGTTCGCCGAATCTGAAACCAAATTTCTTGGCTGAAGAGGCACAACTTAACCCGCCAAGAGCAGAACCTTGTAGCTGACAAGAGTAACTGCGACCGGATTAGCTCACGGCCAAAGTTCCCCCGCAAAACGCTCAGTTCAGTAGTTCGTCTGACTTAGCACCCGATAGAATGCTAACTTACCGAGTTAGTCGCGCCTGACTTACTGCGCAAGTTTGATGCTGTGCTGTTGTCATCTGTGAATCGCTGATATCCGAATTCAGAATCGCATATTACATTCATTATTTATATTATATTGAGTGCTATGTATTGTTGCGAATAAAACGCAGTCTGTGAAGCATATTACCTTTGGTAGTAGCTACGATTTTATTAAATCGTATTTGAGTAATTGTTATTTTTTATCATAGTGATGGAGCAAGATTGTACTTATGGAGATCAGTTGTTATAAAACACACTGTAATATTAGATTTTTTGCGAACTAGGAAGCACCTACTTAATTATTTCTTCTGGAGAACAATAACTAGATATTGTTTAATTAAGTTATTACATTGTATCGCAAATTATTTATAACCAAGACATGAAAGTGTTTCATTTATACAAGATAAAGTCTTATTAAAACGTCTACCGCATTACAAAGTTACTAAATGCGAACTATCTCAATTTCATTTAAAACCAAGCAAGGAAATACAAAAGCGTCTACCTTTTACGGGCACACGTGCATTTTTATCCTAACGGCTCACACCTTAAAGTAGGGTGGAACGATAAAAAACTCGATCGCTCGGAAGTATATTTAAATGAAGAGCAGAAGCAATTTGTGCTGAAAGTCATAAAAGACGTCGCGAAGGCGGAGGCGCCGACTGTTCGGCTTTCTCAAAGCCCCCTACACCTATTAAAAAGTTCTGGCTTTCTATTTTTGGCTTCGTCGTCGGCAGCGCCAAATAAGAATTATGTGACAACTTGTGGAACTTAGCTCCGGCGAATTGCTGGTTAGAAATAATAAAATAACATGATAAACACGACTTGTAAATTTTGGGATAGTCCTATTTAGTACTATTTTGTTCTAATTCTTTTGTCATGAAATGTTTTTATTTTAGTATTATATTAAGACATATTATTGTAAACCTAGTAACCTGATGGATACATGCATGTATGTCTATGATTTTAATGTATAACTGTTGTAACACATATTATTGTAAACCTAGTAACTTGATTGATACATGCATGTATATACATGACTCAAATGTAAAACTGTTGTAAGACATATTATTGTAAACCTAGTAACCTGATGGATACATGCATGTATATATATGACTTAAATGTAAAACTGTTGTAACACATATTATTGTAAACCTAGTAACTTGATTGATACATGCATGTATGTATATGACTTAAATGTAAAACTGTTGTAAGACATATTATTGTAAACCTAGTAACCTGATGGATACATGCATGTATGTCTATGATTTTAATGTATAACTGTTGTAACACATATTATTGTAAACCTAGTAACTTGATTGATACATGCATGTATATACATGACTCAAATGTAAAACTGTTGTAAGACATATTATTGTAAACCTAGTAACCTGATGGATACATGCATGTATGTCTATGATTTTAATGTATAACTGTTATAAGACATATTATTGTAAACCTAGTAACTTGATTGATACATGCATGTATGTCTATGATTTTAATGTATAACTGTTATAAGATATATTATTGTAAACCTAGTAGCTTATAGATACATGTTGTCAGACTTAAATTATTTACCTGAAGACATTGTTTATTTTGTCATTGCTCAATGTTGTATGTACTGCATTTGTGAAGGAGCGGAATCCCCTGGTACAGGCAATTTCTGCTTAAAAGGGGATTCCGACATATTATAATTCTAACAATTATTCAGGAAATAATAAACAATTTTGATTTTTTGATTTTTTTTTGATTGCATTATGTATTTTTATAAACCCACTCAAAGAGTCTTATACATTTACAGTTATTCCAGTTGATTTTACCCACAGACATTTATTAATTGTTATACAAATCTTTGTGTTCATCAAAACATTGGTCCCAGATACTATCTCAAGATAGTAGTTGTTAACAATCACCGATCCGTACTGGTTCTGCGTGGTAGGTAACAGCCCAAACATCTATAACCCTACTATGTGGGAAGGCCTGTGCTCTACAGAGCTTGGTTTCATTCGCCTGGTGGTAGACGTTGACCTGGAAAATGCTTAAAAATTGAGTAGTTCATGAAGAATCAAAAAACATAGTACTTGAAATATGTCGATCATATTTCAAAAGAGATTTATAAAAAATATTATAAATTAATAAAAAATATTAATCCAGAATTTATTACCTGTCATCAAATAGTGTAAAAATGTGTATTGAGAACTTTTATATAAGCAATAGTGTACAAAGCAACTTCGAAAAATTTATTTTTCATCGAAAAACAATACGAAACAGGTGTCATCTATTTGACCGCACGAATGGTAATCGTGTGTGAGATGAACTACCAATTTAAAACAATCAATAGGAATATATTAGGGGGATAGGTGTTAATGGAGACATCCTGTCGGTGAGTAGTTTTTAATATTGTCTGGAAGTATGGATCGAAAATAAAAACTTGGGGTGAATGTTTTTTGTTGCAACTATCGCCCTACAAATTTACTATTTTTAAATAATTTATTTTTAAGATCACTGCCTTCATCTCAAACGTTGTATTAAATCAATATGTTTTCCGCTTCTCGTCAGTCATATGAGTAAAGCTCTTTTATGCAGCAGTAATTAAGCCTAGACAGTTAAGACAAAAGACACCACAATCATCAAAACATGACTCAACATACTTTTCAAGTTACCAACTGCATTTTAGTAATCTAATGTAACCATAATGTACTAAGACCCACTGGCACATTGGAAGCGTCAGTTTCCTGAAAAAAGTTTCTACATACAACCAGACTGAGCTGTAAGCATATTTATTTCATTTTATCGATCACAGAGTTCACGATTTTAATCGTCCAACCAGTTACTGAACTAGGAACGCTAACTCCCTCAAATTCTTAGGTGTCTTAGTAGCGACAGACAACGCAGACGATGCCGCATAGCGGCGAAGTTTAAACTGTAAATTTCAATAGCGTGCAAAAGCCACAAATTTAGGTGCAACCAGTTTAAACCGGTTAAAGTTAGCCCAAGTTGTTAGTGTTCCCGTGTACGAAGCACAATAGCTAGCTGACATGCTAGTCTCAACCTATTTGCATATTGATTTTGTGTTTGAATTGTGCAGCGTACGGATATATCAATATTTTGATGTCTAGGCTATAGACTCAGGAGAGACTTTGAGGAGTAGTTCTCGACATGTATGTTAAAGATCGGATAGCCATAGGAGCAAAAATAAATTTGTGTAAAGATCATGACTTAGCAATCGTATTAAATAGTGGGCCTTCGAGAAGGAAAAGATCACCTGTAAACGTGGGAAGCGGATATATCACCTTGAAAATCCTACAATTTAAGAAATCATCATTTTCTCAATTAATAATGCATTTTAAAGGATATAAAAATCTGAGGGCACGGTAGTGCCCCCGCCAAGTCGAGCGCGAAGCAAACACTGGCGTACCATCCTTTACAGGATCCATTTCGCCGTATTTTCAGGCCCCAATTTTAGAATCTTTGGATAATACCAGAGCGCTAAAATTTTCGTCATTTAGTAAGATATAATAACATACTTTTAATCCAAAATTTTAATTCTGTAGGTCATTTAGTTCCGACGTTAAGCGAAAGCAAAGTTTCGTATTTTCGACAGATAGACATTCACTCATGATCATCAAATAGAACTAGTACTTTACATTAACTCAGAGAGCTGAAATTTGGTACAGAGTTAGGGTTTAATGGCTACATAAAGGTAAAACTATAAAAAACTTGGATAATCGAAGATCTGGAGTACCTGTTGACCCTGCTTTGATAACAAAAGAGCCCAGCCAAACTTTAAGAGATCGACATACCGCCTTTAAACAATAAATATTCAACATCGTGGGCCGCTTCATCCGATGTCAAAAATCGGGGAGCACGGTAGTGCCCCCGCCAAGTCGAGCGCGCTAGACCAATACAAACAGACATGTTCATGCACACAAATATTTGTAGGTACTGCCCGGGGATCGAACTTGGAACCCTTGGTGTAGAAGCCGACGTCTCTACCATTACACCCAATGGGTCGTCCAATATTCCTTTCAAGTTTCTACAAAACGAAGTGAAATCCCACCAAAAACATTCTGTAAAAAATCTAGCCAAGTCTCGATGGAGCTGCTTGATTATCTCTAAAGAGTAATGAAATCAAGACAAAGACGTACCAAGTCTAAGGTTCCTTACTGTGATTACTTTATTATTATGGTTAATGTTGTGTGACTTGGCCGTTGAACATTCTTTATACGTTAGTGGCTTTATTAAGCCTACAATCGACGGGTTATTGAATCACCGTTTTCCAAGTGGCAAATTTGTATCGTCAATGGGTAGCGGTTCTGGCGACAGAATAGTGTAATGGTGTCATGGAGCACCTGATTTGGTATCCTTGTATACTCTTCAACGGCCAAGTCACACAACATCAACCATAATAATAAAGTAATCGCAGTAAGGAACCTTAGACTTGGCACGTCTTTGTCTTGATTTCATTACTTTTTAGAGACAATCAAGCAGCTCTATCGAGACTTGGCTGGATTTTTTACAGAATGTTTTTGGTGGGTACCGTTTTTACATCATGAATGAACGGGTCGGTGCGCTCACTAAAGATACACCTGACTATGAAAGTTAATAACAATACATATTGTTATTAACTTTCATGGTACTACTAAGTACATACTTAGTCATTATTTCCGTCATCACTGCCCTACCCATCACCCGAGATAACAAAAGTAAGGTCACTTATACCCGGTAATTATACAAGCTACAATGCTCTTATCCCTAAACACAGAAGTGCAAAACACTCCCATTTCACGGTACGATAACAGGCACTGCAGTGGTGAAAAAAATCGAGCCAGAGTCTATGAGCCAAAGAGCTTAAGTAAGACATTTAAAGTAATTATTCCTTAGACATCCGAAATAATGCTTAATATTTCACAACAAGATACAATTCGGCTATTTTATAACATCTTTAAGTTCTATTAAATCGTCAGGTATTGGCTAAACATTTCATTTATGGGAACTTCCACATTCAACCGGCAATTTTTCTACCGGTGAATATTGTACTGTATAGGTGTTGCAAAACTGAGTTTGCTAAATAGGTAGTAATTTAGCACACATTTTAAACAATAAGGCTCAGTTCGCATTTTTAAATTGTAATTAATATTAGAGCATTTCGTTCTAGTCGACGTCGCCAGCTAAATGCATTAAAGCACGAGGTCACGATAACACAATTATGTTTTAATTTATATACGCCGAGGGCCTATCACGCGACCAGGGCCCATTTACACGCACCTTTATCAAATGAACCGCAACTCGGCTAGTTTTTACTAATTATTAAGATAAATATTGTTTTAACTACACCTTGTTTTTTGGCAGTTGAACTCGTTAACAAGGCCTCAAATAAAAAAAGCATGTTTATGGTTTGCCAACTAATAAAGTTTAACATATACTTGTTAGGGATTTATGTCTTCCTAGTATTTTCGGTTAGGATGATATTGGAAATAGTGAGTCGATACATTATGGAACGGTTATATTATGGCGGCCATAAAATGTCGAGCAATAAAAGCACAAATTGAGGTAAAAGACTTTTGTAGTAAAATATGTACGAGCAAAACCAAATATTTGCGTAAAAATTTACTGCTTCTTCGTCCGATTGATTTTAAAGGGTATTACAATGATTTTATTATATTTGAGCATTTATCACTCACACCCGCAAAGTACTCGTACCTATAACGTATCAATGTTTCAAATTATTCAAGGGTACCAAAATTACTTTAAATTATATTATTTACTATTAATGATCAACTGTTTGATATAAACATCATTTGAAACTTTATAAAAAATGTTAAAATAGCGACCCGAATCCAATGATATTCTGTATACACCATCCGTGCCTCAAAAACGAATCACCAAAGTGAACAGTTTCAGGCTTTTGTTTAGGTAAATGTACGCTCATTTAAAATATGTGTATGTGTGCTGTCGATACATTCGGAACACTTTTTTCGATTATTTTGTGAGCATAATAATATCACGAATCTAAAATATCCACAGCATTGCCCGAATAGCTAAGCTTCTTCCAAGGTCTAAGTTTCTCCCAAAAACCATACAGAGAGTATCTTACAGGTAAATTTGTCCCGCCCCTACTGCAACGGCGGTAGTTCATCGATGAACAAGCCACTGCAGAACTCAAACCTTACTGAATTATCATAGCTCTGGAGATATTTAGCCCTAACCCACACCACGCGTACCCCATACCGGTGGGTGACTACTGGTGGGTGAGGGTACCGTAGAGTGCTGCTAGTATTGTTTTTTTTTAGATTAAATAGGCCAGCATTTGACTACGCCTTGTCTGATGTTAAACATCGACGTATCTAGGATGAAGCACGCTGACCTAGTAGAAAACTATATACTCTCGACTTAAAGACACCCAAATTATATACCTTGGGAATACATAAGCTGTCAATGAATTCCACGGTTTCGCATTGTGAATGATAAATGTGGATTCAAAGCTCTTAGTACGACACTTCGGCATTTCCACTGTAAAAGGATGTATGTACTGCTACCTTCCAATCTGAAGGGTGCAGGTCCAAACTCCACCACGTTACAATTTATTTTCAAAATTATAATGTATGTTTATCCAACGCCGATACGTTAAAGAAAAAACATCGTGAGGCACCTGCGCACGCCTGCGAAGAGATTCGAGGTGTGCGAGAAGTCGGCCAATCTGCACTGGGTCCGCGTGTAAGACTAAGGCATATACACATTTTGCAGGTAGACTCGTGCCCCTCGGTGGGCAAGTGTAATGACCTGATGATGATGATGAAACAAACGAATCAAAATCATGTTTCGTGCCGTATAGTCTCAATACGATTGTTATGCTAATTAGGATAGTATTACAGGTAGTTATCACAATAAAATAAAAATAGCTAAATTCAATATTATACCTTCCTATTAAGAAGGCATAATCAATTTACATTGGCAGAATAATATTTGATTTTTATTAGCGAATATTAGCCATTAAACCTAATGACATAGGAATGAAATTTATTACAAATCAAATTGTCCGAAGCAGGGACGTTTACGCAACAAACAGACACTAAACATCCCTTCGTATTGGACCCTAAGCATTAGAAGAAGGGAATAAATTATCTGCTTCATGCGGTGTACGCAGTCTGGCTATGCAAGATGAGCTTGCACGTGTGGTGCAAGTCATAAGATGAAAAGAAATTGAATATAAAATAAATAACAGCAAAAAAAAATTGTTAAATAAATTGTGTACCTGTCTGCAATCTATAAGTACAATTTCACATATTGACTTATGGCTTTACTTTTAAACATGAAATAACAGTTTTAGATTATTTTACAAACTACTCAATTTATGAATATAAATTGAGTAGTTTGTAAAATAATCTAAAACTGTTGAATACATACATATTACATTGATATTTCTTATTACTCACATTTACTTTTTGCGTTCATTATTTGTTAAAAAAAATTCTACCTCACCAATAAGAATCATTGACAAAGTTCGGTCGTGGATTGTACTCCTAAAATGGTAACGATGATGAGATTATTCTTATGTCAATTGTTATAGAAAACCAGAATGTTATCTGTTAATTTATCTACAAAATAGACAGTTTAGATTAACATGGGTCCTGAGAGACATTTCACTTCCCCAATAATAGCCATCAAAGCTTTCATCTGGTTTAGTTTTAGGTTCCCGCTCAATCTTATGGCTTAACCCAAACATAGGAACATCTCCGTTAATGTTTTCAGAGCAATTAGAGCCCCATCTCTGATTTAAGGTTATGAGCGTACGCCACGCCCTGGGTCACGTGGCCACTATCTCTTTATTTACTTTGACGCGTGTGAATAATGTGCGAAGTTACCACGTCACGCCAGCCGGAGCTAATTTGGTATTTGCTATTATTTGTACCGCAGTATTGGTAAAATTGGTTTGTAAATTATTTATTGTAGGCACAATAGGTTTCGTTCATGTTTAAACAGAAGGAACATAAGTCAACATTTTAGATAGTACCTGGGTAAAAATATTATCATACTATATTTCATGAAATTTAATTTTGTATGCAACATAGCATTAGTAAAAAAAAGCTTTTGGGTGCTAATTTGCACTAATAATGTAAATATTGTGAATTGTTAATTTATTAAATAATAATGATTATTATTTAACATGAGTAAAACACTACTTAAATAATATTTTTAGGAAAATAACACCAAAGTGATAATAGCCACCAAAGCTTTCATCTGGTGTAGGTTTTAACTCGTGTATATAAATAAATGTTATTTTAAAATTGTAGGTCGTGTGGTGGCTGTATATTCGAATAGAATACAGTTGCCATCGCCATCCTTTTTATTTTTTAGACAAATACATAATACAAAATTGTAAGATACAATCTGCAAATTAATTCAGGTATTTTAAGACCTACATTATCACCAAGAACAACACTGTGCATAACGCAAGCACAGTAGGAGCGCCTATGGTTCGAAAACTAAATTAATTAAGAAACTATTAACTAATAGCGCACCGAAACAAATGTTAACCCTAAAACGCGCACAGATTCATTGCTGTGCGTAACTAACGCGGCGTACACACGTCGCTGTTTATCAGGCGGGTCGATTAGACCCGGTCCACCCTCGCAACACAACCCTCCGTGTGCTTTTATTTTTCGTGTGTCAGCACGAGACGAATGTTTACAATAAATATATCTATCCCACTCTTATACAACAGAAAATATCCGCGGTGACTTCGTTGCAAATGTGCGACGTATGTTTGCTTTGTATCAATTTACAGAACACTTGTGTGTGGCCGCGAAAATGGAGCGACTTAAATGTCATTCCTCGTTATCTCATTTTGGGAAGCTGCAAAAGAAGAAATGGAACAGTTTATTTACGAATCTGCAGTACATAATTTAATAAAATAGTTTCGCATATGACAACATTTATTTGGAATATAAAGGAATCAAATAAGGACCACGTACCGGATTAGGGCTAGCTGGATGCGATTACGAGTAGCTAATTAGTTTACTTAGATATTACTGGACTGTGGGTTTTATTTGGGTAGCACCACCAGTGTATCATAGACTGTAGGTAACACTCAACAAAGATTAGTATTGTATAAAATTATAATTATTTTTAAAAATAAATTATTCTATTATGGATTTTAGGAAAAATGTTTGTAGTCATTGATACGAATTTTTGAAATAAAATATCCAAAGTTCTAAAATGACGTTCTACTCGTGAAATATCTAATATATTTTCATTAAACTTGAACCTATGCTAAATAAATCTTAATTCGTAAGGAAGTGTTACGAATTCAATTTTAAAAATATCATTTTAATTACAGATTTGAATATATAGGCATAATAGATAATATTTTAATAATAAAATCCAGTTCAATCAGCGTCACATAAATTGTCTATCAACAAAGGTAAATAAATATATTCAATTTATAAAGATTACAAAATTATATTTGTAAACAACATCAATCATTTTAATCCAACAATCGCTTATTATAAATCTTGGGGCGGGTCTTCTTAATAGCGAAAAGCCACCTAGGATTTTATATCAATTAAGGGATTATGCGAAATATGGCGGGAAATCATAATACTCAATCGATCTCTATTAGGGTGGCGCCCCTATGCAAAAATAACCGTATTCATAGTGACTGGTGCATTCAAAATCTTTGAAGGGTGATACGATGCAGAAGTGATTTCAGCTATATGGGAGTTATTAGAGAGAATACGTATGAGTTAGAAATTATGTCAATGTATTACGGATTCTATATAATACGAAAAAATCTCCCAAAACATTCAAACGTGGCGAGTCATCTAAATTGATTTTTATAACTTTAAATTTCATTTTGAGTAGCCCAAGCATCTTAATGAAATGATTATTGCAAAAATAAAATACAAATAAAAATTATTTAAGCGGTATATTTTTGAAATAAAATTGCCTTGATAGTTTCAATTTTTGTGCTATGTTAACATTAATAACATAAAACATATTTTACTGAACAACTTTTTTTTACTGAACACACTTCTATTCAACCTATCGCAGTCCACTGCTGGACATAGGCCTCCCCCATTTTGCGTCAGTTATCCCGGTCCTCCGCTTTTCTCATCAAGCCTCCACCAGCGACCCTTCGCAAGTCGTCGGACTCATTGCTCAAAAACTTTTGTCTTTAAGCATTGCGGAATCGTCGACGTGAAGACCTGACGAAACTTGCCGAATGCCGCCCAGCCCAACTGAAACCTCCTACTAGCTTCCCTCTCGAAATTGTGCCGGCCAAGTTGGATTGTTTGGTCCAAGTACACGTATTCTTGCACAACTTCGAGAAAGTCACCATCGACGCATATCGGTTGTGGCAAGACATGATCATTGAACATGACTTTCGTCTTGTCCAAATTCATGGCAAGCCCAACTCGTCGGGAGTATTCATTTAGGCTATTCAGCATCTCAGCAAGCTCTTCCGGTGACTCTGCAACGATGACGATGATTGAACACTCTAATAGATACTTAATATTATCTCATTATTGCTCTTTACATTATCACTGGCAAATTTCTTTAATAACTAAACTTTAAACTCCAGCTATAATATTTAACAAAAACAGCAATTTAACATAAACATATGAATAATAATTAGGTACTAGTATCTACATGTTTTATACAAAAACATCCCTAATTGTGGCCTGAATTTGGTGTAAATATAACTGGGCTCTATTTATATGGCCTATATTTTGGTTTAAGCATAATTAAGTACTGTAGAATTTGACAAATCACGATGTTAATAGCTTCGGTAATGACCGGCAACGCTACACCGGCGCCTAAACGGCCCTATAAGCGTCAGATTACCTCGTTTACGTAAGCGTTTAGTGTCGAATAATATTCAGATTAATAGCAATTATTTAAGGGATTTTAATTATACTAATAATTTAACTTCATCACGTGGCCTGTTAATTTCCGGTTATAGCCTGGTATTAGGTACAGTCAAACAAAATGAACTCGGTTTCTCATTTCCATTTCTTTATCCATAGTTCTTAACTCTAAGGTAATAAGGGAAAGAATTCCGAGAGCAAATTTGTTGATTTTTTAACCGACTGTATTTAATGTTGATTGATGGCACGTACCCGGTCTTTAACAGATTTTTCATGCAACGAATTTTCTGTTATGACTGCAATAAAGGTAATGAAAGTGCGAGGGATGTGTTATAGAGCAATCGTAATTAACAACAATTTCGAAAACTCTTCGTTCGGTAAATAGCAACTCATATAAACTTGTAAAAACTTATCAGAATATAAAATGACGGGGCTAAATAGAATCTGTTTCCAGAACTAGTCTTATTCTGTCGGTCAACATAAAATAGTATTAGATAATTCTTTTCAACATATAGAATAGGTCTTGGTGGTCCACGCGGGCGCAGTGCGGATTGGTCGACTTGACACACGACCTCACTTTCTTTAACCGTAAGAGCGTCGGACAAGATAAACGGACATATAACTTCGAAAATTCAAAAAGATTTGGTATAAGGCGGGATTTGGACATGCGCCCTCCCGATTGGAAGACACCATTAATTTGGTTCACACCAATAATCCACACCACCAATATTCATTTATTCACAAGAATATGAGTATACATATAAATAAGAATGTTTTCCGTTGTTAAATTCCCAAAGATAACAAATACAAACTCCTTGATGAATTTGGGACCAAGTAGGGTGCACCACAGGCAACGCAGTCACTCTTTAAAGATGTCCACTGTTTGAAAAAATATATATCTATCATCATTTCAATATATTTTTGTTTTTGCATTTAGATAAAGATTTTCTTACAATACAGTAGCATTAAACTTGGACTAATCATGTTTTTCAACATACATTTATTTACAGTAGCTTGTAACGAGAAAGTACCATATCAAAACTAATAAGCGCGATTTCAAAAGTGTTTTAGTTCCACTACAAAGACATTTCACATGCAAATTTTATTCCGCTAGTTAAGAAAAAATCGCTGAGCTCAAGAGAATTTTATGAAAGTTAAACGAGCCGTGAACTCATTGCATTAAAGAGCAGAGGAGTTCGCCAACACTTAATTAAGAATCCCCCCCGACCCTAGTCACAACAAAAGATTCAAGCGGCTCTGATACCCTAAGTTCATTAGAATTAATTCAATTTTTTGAATGTTCTCGAAAGAGATGTCTTTCGAGAACATTTAGCGATATGGTAAACCTATTTGTATGTGCACGAGTTAAATTTTGACGTAAATTAATCCTTTTATTTAACTTTATGAAATAACCTACAAATACCCTCATTACCTTGAACTACATTTCTTTCTTTATGCTTCACATTTGAATCTCCAGAATTCCAGGCCACGATACAACATCAATTGTGTCTGTTGGATATCGTATCATATTGAGGCGCTGCATAATGTATATCTTTTTTCTTAACCATGCCTTAAACCTTATACAAGTAAGATGTTACACTGGAATAGACGACATGTTTTTGGCCTTTTGCAGAAATTCAAACCAAATACATTCATAATTGTTTGATGAAGGATATAACATGGCTTAATTACTTAGTTCTATTCATCACTTACCATTTGAGTGTAAGGACTGTGGCCCGCAACTCTGAACCAATACAATTTGGCTGAGTGCCAGAACCACGTCTGCTGTTCGCTATAATGGTTGAGATCCCAAAAGGTGTATAAAGGGATTAAAAGACAGCAAAGAATTAAAACGAACCATGGTCTAATTTATGAAATCTCTGATTGCATCTCATGCCATCAAGGAATGCTTTGCATGAAAGGAAAGAAAAATAATGATGTTCCCGAGTAAATATCAAATACAACACGCGTCGGTGACTCAATGGTGTGAATTTTTGCCATCCTATCAGGAGGCAGGAAGGATTATCCGACGCTCTTACGGTGAAGGAAAACAACGTGAGGAAAGCTGCGCACGCCTACGAAAAGATTCAAAGATTGTGCGTAACGTCGGCCAAACCGCACTGGTTGGACCCTAAGAACTATAAACCCTTTACGAGCAGGCTCCTGCCCCAAGGTGGGGATGCTTAATAAGCTGATAATGGTGATGACTACACATGACTATAACAATCTGTTAATATTCATCGACAACTTTCTCAATGTATCAGGCATTTGAATGCTTGAACCAAGTTAGTAACACGTCGGTAGGTAGGTAGGTAGTATGATGAAACGCGAATTGGAGAAGTATCTGCTATATAAATAATATAATCCAAAACACAGAAGTGTTTTTGTTGAATCAGAACGAAAAAATTTTGGACTGAACAGCTTATTTATAAGACTATTTTCTTCCAACGTTAAGATGTCTTTGCAGCTACTGTCTACTTACTGACCTCGGCAAAAACTTACAACAATGTAAGGGATGAGGTACTATAAGTAATACTTATACGAAAAGAAAAGGGTTCAATAAAAGCTACGTAGCATGAGGTTAATATAAGAGTACAATGATCCTGTAGAACTTTATCACCTGTACTTAACAAATCAAACAAGCACGCTGAGTTCAATACACAGCTAACGAATGCTCCCGTAAAAGATATATCAACAATGCAGTGTATTTCATTCTATTTACCAATACTTTCACGCTCTTACAATCCAGTGCCACGAGAGCTATTAGTAATATTTACGATGGCAATACTCACCGACATTTTGTTCGGCCATGAAAGGTTTTTCGTGCAACAATAATATCATTGAAGCAAGCATTAGCTCTGTAAGTCCAGTACGAATTCGAAATAGAGTAGATTAACCATTTAAAGGTTGGCAATCCGAAATCTACACGGTAAGCTTAAAATTATCGCGTACTTTACATTGAGATATTTAGCTCATTTTAAACTGTTATTTATGTGTGTAAATAAAATCAGATCCATTTCGTGATGTTATGTACTACCGCAGTGCTAGATATCGTTATTTGAAATAAATTTGTATTACTCACAACTTTTATATTTTGGGATAAGAGCACTATTATTATCAAACTAATGGACATAAGAAACCTCTGCCCTTGATTGTACCGTCATCTGTTACCCTCTTATTTATTTTTTTAATTTTATAAATAAGAGAAGGGGTTTATTTATCTCAAGAATTTTAGCAGAATAACACGATGAACTGCTATTATTTTAATTACATTACCTTTACATATATGTACTTATAAAGGCAAAAGGGCGTTCTGCTCGGATTTAGTGCTTAGCATAATGTTAAATAACATATTAATAGTAGTAAGTAATTATCATTCAAAATTCAAATAGCAATAACATAAACAGAACCATCATTATAGATGACAATTAGTAATTCAAGCCAACATTCCAGGCGGGTAAATACTAATAATAGGCGCCATTATAAATGACTGGGTAATACTAATTAATGGTTGGCTAATAGCAACCTAGGCCGTCTAGGCATTGATTGACAGCTTCACACCCCGCGCTTGCACTGTTATAAACATTGCCTGCGCAGCTTTGTGTTTGTTTTGAAATAATTTAAGGATTTATAGCTCATTTGCCTCTTTACATGTGCCAGTTTGTAAGTCTATAATTGTGATAATTATAAAACATAGATTTTAGTTAATCATCGTCGGTGGTTCATCGGTGTAGACTGTTGCGTTACAATCTAGAGGGTGCATGTTCAAATTCCGCCACGTACCATGTGTTTTTGAATTTTAGAAATTCTATTTTTATGTACGTTATCCGACGCTCTTAAGGGGAAGGAAAACATCGTGAGGAAACCTGCACACACTTACGAACTGATTCAAAGTTTGTGGGTGAAGTCAGCCTATCCGCACAGAGCCCTCGTGGATGACTCAGGCCTATACATACACCTTATACAGGTAGGCTCGTACCCCTCGATAGGGACGTTTAAAATTATGATGATCAGATAATTTTGATGACGTACGTAAATATGTATAACTCTAAACTTACTTAGATGATTGCAGATTTAAGCTATAACCAGGAAGTTTATTAAGTGGGTGGTTGTTCAATAATTTGTTGGTGCTTGACAGATCGTTGAAGCCTCATTCATTGTTCAATTGGATTGGCAGAGTAAAGCTCATAGGTTAATGTGAGAATAAAAGGACAGTAATCCATCTACTCAAGCTCTTTTGTTTTGGTGTTGGATCATTATCTAGCTTTGGGTTCTTCATCAAAATATTTGTTCTTGACCACATAATTTGATTGAAATGAACGATGATGTTAACATTTTCAATGTTAAATACGGGCTTAAACAGAAAGGACACAATCTACTAAGTTGACTTGTAAATAAAAGTCCACATCATGGATATTCATTGACAAGGCACTGGTTGGCTGCAATTGATGTAAGTTAATACTTATATAAATATTGCTGAAAATTTCTTTTTGCTAGTCACTACTACTACAATACACGAAAAACAACGTAAAAACGACCCCTCTTATAAACCCTAGTAAAGTATGTACTTACAAACAGGACACGTAACTTCGGTACCAACGAGCCAGTTTTACTGAATTGCGTGTAGCGGTCCGAATAAATCCATGTTCCTCGTCTAACAAAGGGGATTAAATCGAGTAAAAACGCTGTATTGTTTCATCCGAGGTTCTATTTTAGTTGCGAGTGAAATATAACCACGGAGATAGATGCCGGCCGCCACACAGTTGCGCATAATTATATTAACATCATATATTATATAATTTCTTTATTTGCAATGTTTTGAAAATCAAAGAACGCATGCACTTACTACTTTACTTACTATACTTTGTGGTTTATTCTTTATTAAATTAACTAAATGATCATTGAGTATCCTGCCGAACAGCGTATGAGATTAATTAGGCTACTGAACGCACTACTCAACGTAGTGAACTTAGACAATGGTCTTAGTCTTCTCTTAAGAAATGTTCAGTTGAAACTAAGAGCACTGAAATAATAAAAAACTATGTAATGTTTATTTATTTTACTTCTTTGTGTTTTCTTATCCTCTTTCTCATAACTAGTTAACTACGTCAGCAAAACATGTTTAGCACTCCAGAACAAATCGGCAATGGGATCGATTTTTCAGTGCACTGCTTTTTGAACTGGCACTTTATGTACTTTGTAGCTTTGGTCTTATTAAACTTAGGGCTATGAAATATGAGCATAAGGTTAGGCCACATTAAATAGAGCCGTAAAATTAATAGCTGGATAAGGCCTCCCACAGTAAGGACTTAGAGACTAGAATATTCCACGCTTCTCCATGAACTGCAGCCAGATCGCCAATTATGGAAGATTATTATTGACGACTCATTTGGTGAAAAGGTTAGGATGTCAGCTATTACACAAAGGGTTTGGGGTCCGATCATTACAACAGTACCAACATGTGCCTGAATGTGTCTGTTCGTATTGTAACACCTAGTATTTTCTATGTATAATATGTAAGTTTTTATAAAAAAGTATATAAGTATGCTGTTCAGTTATTTATTATCCGTATTACATGCTTCACATTTAACTCGGGCCTAGACGGCGCTGTGAATGTGAGTGGACATTTATTTATTATTGTTTTTAATATGCCAGACGTAACGTTGTGACGTCCAATCCATACTGGAGCTTACAATTTTATCGGAAAACCTATTCGTATGCACTCATGCGCAAGAAGTATGACATCAAACCAAATTATCGTCGAGGGGGGATCCCAATATTCGGAATTGTTACTTTGTACCGGGCAGGGGAACCGTAATCCATTTTGGAGATATAGAAATATCTATTAGAGCAAAATCTCCGTTATTATAAGCGGTAGCAGTAATAAAATAAAGCTTCATTAATAACGAACATTTCGGGAATGTTTGATTTGATACAGATGTTATTATGTTTCCAGTAATTTTGGTTATTTTATGCTTGTTCCTACTTCGATATGGGGTTCCTTCTTGGTATTTTAAATCGTTTTATAAGTTTTAGGCAACAAAACAAGGAAGTGGGTAATAATAGTTTGTCTTTTGTTTTTATACCCAAATAAAAATATTATAATATGAATAATAATTAAAAATTTCCACTGACATTCACGCAACGCTACCTAGCCCTAAGTTAAGCGTGAAGCTTGTATTACGAGTACTAAACAACTGGTAAACATACATATACATATTTATTATAAATACATACTTATTATACATAGAAAATATTCAGACTAATATAAACAGACATGTTTATGCACACTAATATTTGTATTATCCGGGGTCGAACCCGGAACCCTTGGTACTTTAGCCGACGTTTCAACTATTACACCAAAAAGGTCGTCAATACTATATTTTAAAAAACAATACTTAATTACATAATTGTCTACATGGGTGTTTCTTATTCTCGCGATCAAAATTCCACGCTCAGATCATTAGATTACGAAGGAAGTTATACTCGTATATAAATAACTTTGCTTTATTTTTCAGCATTAACATCAGTAGTGGGTTCTAATAATTTCAAGGTATTTTTTTAGTAGGGGAGGCCTTCGTTTAGCAGTAGACTTTCTAGGTTGTAATGATGATGATGATGATTTATTATTGTGTTTCAAACTACATATTCACACAAACCATAACCAAACCGTCAAATGGTCACTGCTATACATTTATCATAGTCCATGTATTAACCTATTTCGTCGGAACTCTATTATAACGGATGAATCACGAATTTATCTTTCGTAAATAGAAATCTCATCAATTTACAAAACATTTCATAAACTTCCCAAAATACGGTTTGAAGATTAATAAACTTTGCCTTGATTAGATTCTGCAGTCATTTTGACCAGCTCAATGGTATTGGGAGGGTAAATTATTTTAAAAGTCTCTTTCAACTTTGGTTTTAAACTTATCTATAGACGATAAAACTCTGTTCAGTGTCAAAATGTATATACAACGCATTTTGCGCTCAAGGGTAGTAAAGTTACCGGATACCGTGAAAATTGTAGGTAAAGATTAATGGCACCTGTGCATATAGACAGAAAGAAAATATTTACTATTCAAGTCTTCATATCACTTTGAAAATGATTTTGTTGGTACCTTTAAGTACCTCTTTACTATTTCGTACGTTTCACAACGCATATGGACGTTTCATTTAAAACCATTGAGGTACATTTAAATCTATGTTTAATACTCAGAACTGTAATGAGTCATTCAGGTCCCGTGTTGAGGTGGGTTTCATACCAAACACACTTGTAACTAAAGTAGGTATGTCAATAAACGTAAATATTTTGAAGTATGCAGTGCTATCTACCTTAATTCATGACGACCATTTAGTCACACGTTTATGCTTTCCTCGCCGCAATATTCGTACGACGTACACGCCATATTTATTCGACATACACACTCGTAAAACATCTGATTTATATTTCGCGGCTTATTATAAACTTGCCCTTTCGGCCCCACCACTATAAAGTATTAATATGACATTAATATTTCCTTCAAGCGCGTTTTTATTTTAAGAGAGATATTTAGCGGGTCGTAATGCTCTTGAGTACAATGTAGCAGTGGTGATAGCCGACACGATCACGCTGAGAAATATGTATTTTAAATTCCTGAATTAAATTATTTACGGACATCACAAAATGGCAAGATAAAAAAGAATGGCAAGAGACAAAAGAATGCAAAATGGCTTTTCGAAACTTGAAAAATTTTATTTAATTTTGTTATAATCTTGATAAGCATATAATATATTATTATTCTACATTCATTTCAAATTTGCAGTGAGTATATTCGATACTAAGACAACAAACGTACTGCCAGATATCGTCTCGTAAAATAGAAGCATTGTGCTTTTATTGATCCGCGTTTGATTAGTCAGTGTGGGAATCATTAGGAGAAGCTTTCCTTCAGCACTGGAAATTTAAGGATGTAATGATGATGATGATTTTTTATTTTAGGAAACGAACGGTACGGTTAGTACGCTCACCTGAACTATGCATGTCTTAAAGCAACGGCATAGCCATCAAATGATTTGTCTGGTTAATTGCCTACTATGCCTTAATAAAAATATGGTTTACCCTTTGACTGTCAGAATTCCAGACAAAAAAAACAATGGTGTCTCTCGGATACATATTACATTCTTATGCGGTGGTTCTTTTAAAAAAAAATGAATTTATAATCGTTTAACCGACATTTCTGTCTTGATGATCTTCACTCATCAGATGCCTTTCGTAATAAATAAGTGGGTGTTAACTTACATTATCTACATAGATTTAACTAATATATACAACGATAACGTGTCTATTACATTGGTGGCGTAACCATCATGACTGATTAAAATAAAACGTGGTTAACATTAATTAACAGTTAATTACAGACAGTGAAATTTAAGGTCTCACCTGATCAAAACCAAAATAAGAATGAAAATGCAGATTTGATTTTATATGTTTTAAACCTAAGTACATAATATTAAGTATTCATTTTTATTAAAGAGATACCTACCTATCTTTAAGCTTTAGTACATATACTATATAGTTAGGCACAAGTTAAATATTACCTTAATTATTTCTTCTTACAAAAGGGGCGAAAAAGAATGATTCCAAATCTTTAAGACCAGAGAAGATCCCCCATATTTCAACAGACACTTTAATATGTACACAGTCATAATGAAAGCTCCGCATAGATTCCACCAAGACTCATAAGGTGGGCCTTTCTTTGTACCTTTTCGGGGCAACATAAATCAGCATAACGAGCTAGCCTTCCGCTTGGCCCCCTCGTAACATTAAGCTCCTGTAATATTTTCTCACTTACGGCAAAATTTTTGTGTCTCTTATTTATGCCGGCGAGTTTTCCGCTGGCGGCTGGGCGCAATGACAGTTTCGGAAAGAAAATCTCAAGCTGAATTTTACATAATATAAGGTATATACGTGAGATGAAAGGTTTTGTGATATTTTGAATAGTCTTATACTCGTACTGATTTAGATTCATATATTTCAAACATAGTAAATTCCTGGCTTAAGTGTTTATAAAGTAAATAAAAGTACTTAACAGATCAAACGTTGGATCTATTATGATATTTTTTTTTTTAATCACCCATCGTTTTGACAACTTAGATCGATAGCAATTTACCGGTCTCACGATGAACGTAGTTACAGAAAATTTCGATACTACAACTTACAACTAATGCTACAGGAGGCAAACAAGCAAACGATTTCTGATGTTAATAATACTGCCACCCATATACATTAATTTATCTTGTGTGCCGACTGAGTTCGTAAGAGTTCCTTAAGTTCTTTTTTAATATTCTTGAAAGCCTTATTTTTTCATCAGTTTTCTGCTAATATATGCACCATCGCATATTTGCGATTCACCGCAAAGTTTTTACAGGCAAGTCCAGCACCGTTCACCCACTTAGCTATCCTTTGTAGGAGGCTCATTTAAAATCAATCGGTGCCATTTCGTCCGAGGGTGGCGGACTGCCAGGGATTTCGGAGAGAATTCTTAATTAAGCTGGGCCGACATCCTCTTTACTTAATGGAAGCGTCCGAAATCCTTAGAAGCACGGTAAATGAGAAACGGCGGACGTCAAAGAGCAAGGCAAGATTATCGTACACGATAAACTTTTCGTTTTAATTTGCCAGGCCTAACGATGCGACGCTATTCAATTCAACATTGCGCTTCATATATTCCATGAAAGCTCCTTTTAAAACCCAAATTGTATTACCATCTTAAGAAGTCATATAGAAGCGGTAATGTAACTGAAAACGTTGATGGGAAAATAAGCGATGTGCTTAGAGCTCTGTTTGAGCCTTTAGATATGTTTAGAGATGAAGCTTTTCCACGAGTACTGGCCAAATAATTCATATAGATCTTTAATCATCACCACCATCATGAGCCTAATATGACCATTGCAGGGTTTTTTTTCACACAGTTAAACATTGTGGAGATTTATTTAATACAATGTTATAAATATCATCTGAAGGAGGCTGTTAAATCGTGTTTCGGGCTAAAAGATGGAAATCAGTGTAATTTATTTCAATCTGTGACTTAGATCACACATCTCCGTATCTCAAATTAGCAACTACACTTAGAACTAGCTTAAGGATAAGGAGCTACATATCTTTGATAATATTTACAAGTTTTTTCACTTGCTGGTCGCATGAATAAATGAGAATGAGTCGCAAGAAAATGAGATAACGTCTGAGTACCCACTTCAAGAAACAATTCACATTTTCTGGAATAACTATCATTCTAAAATGTCTGGTTATTATATGTCTACGTTGACACCATTGTATCTAGTATCCAGTGGCTATAATCATTACTGTTCATGAGCTCAACTATCCTATGTCGTTATCGTTAACTGCGGTATAGGATCGTTCTCACTAACTGCATGTCCTTTGAACACACCTTTACTAGCTTTGTTTGGAACTATTTATACATAAATTATCCGAATAGACTTACCAAGATACCTTATTATTATTTTAATTAATACCAAAATTTCTAGAGTCTGTTGTAAAATTTGAAAATACTGCTTCATTATAATATCAATTAAAGTGTATCTTAAGTATGTCATCTGTATGGGCACCAAGCTCTCGCCTATTTCCTCCGCAGTTGAGTTAAAGCAATCGAAGGTAGAGGGTTATATGGAAAGAAAGGTCAGTAATAAATTAAAAACTACACTAGAAACCCTATTTCTGAATAACTTATCTTAAAAATGTAAAGTAGTTGACTTATAGCAGTTGACTTTCGGTGTGTTAATAACCTATTTCATAAAAAATAAGTGTAAAACTTTGTTGTTAGACCGATAGACGATACAGCAAATAAGTTCACTCACGTCTTGGCAGTTGTAACGAAGGACACCCACGGGATCGACGGGAAATAAAATTTTAATGATGGAGACCAGATAGGACAGAACTAATGCCAATCAAGTTTACACTGATACGAGAAATCGTGACATAAAAATAACATCCCAATAATATTTAATTCTGTCAAGTATTTTTGCTATAAAAAATGTGTTTTCATAAGATTGATTCTGCACGTAACGATTGATAGCGCTGTTTTTAATCTGTTCATGAAACAATATCGGGTAACAAAGAAGTTGCATACATAGGTATGTGTGTACAGCACATGGACCACCGCAATGAGTTCGCGGCTTTATACGTAGGTAACAGCAATGTATTTTGTTCATCACAGTCATAAAGGCTTACTCGCCCAAGGAGGGTTCGTTAATGGGGAATGGATGCCCGTAATTACGCTTTGTTCCGCTAATATTAACGTAGTATATTTTCTCAGCTAGAGAAGTTTCGGCTTTGTGTACAGTAAAGTTCCTTTATGCACATAGTTTGAGTGTTATTACTGGTTGAACTGTTAAGTCGTGCCATTTAATTGTGCTTGATAATTTTAGCTTGACTCGCTTGTGCAAGTTTGAATTAATCGAATATATCTATTTACGAAATCCGATTGTAAAGGCTTGTGTTATTTTTTCATTTCATCGGTAGCAAGAACTATTTGAAGTCAGGTCAACCAATTTTATTAACCTGCTGAACTCGTCACTATCCTTTTAACAATTTTGATAATTATTTCAGCAAAATAGTTATTAATTCGTTTTTTTTATCGTCCTATCACTCTGTATCATATATCAAAACGAAAAGATGCAAAATTGGGCCCTCACCCTGGGAACGTGCAGCAGCATAGTGCCCGGTATGGCGAAGTCTGGTTCAGGATGGGGTCAATGCTTTTGAGATTAAACATCGTCAAAACCTGGATGACATGAGGGACAAGCTGAAAACGCGAACACTTGGAGCTATCTACTATAACAATGTCAGTAGGCTGTTGACTTGCCCAAAATGCCCTCGCACCATTACATCGAATTTTAGCTCGCCAGAGAGTACACCAGTGGGCAGAACAATAGCCCTAGTTTTACTCGTATTATTAATAATAATAATTTATTCTAAATCTAATTTGTTAATTAGCTTCTCCAGTTATACAGTCACTGTGGTCGAAATCGGCCAGGACTTCATAATCATATTCTAATATACATTTAAATTTTAATTAAAGTAAAAAAAAGTTCGGTTGACTGCACGAAATCCTTTTAAGTATCTATTAAAACGAACAGTTCTTTGGAATAGAACTCATAGTGCACTGTTTCCACACAGGTGTCCCGGATAGCACGTGTACTTTGACAATGAACCAAACAGACAATGGGACAAATAGTTCCTTCCGACATAAAACCGTCTTCGATTCAAACACTTGATGTTTCAGTGCCCTTTTTCACTGAGATGCCTATCTCTTCTTTCGTGCATTGGTGAAATATAATAATAAGAGCAATAAAACTATTTATATGCGGGCCACTATTTAGTCTTCAGCCATTTATGTTTTTCAACAGCTAATACAGTAGGCAGGATGAGGATAACTGGGAGCAGTGAAACAAAACGAGATTTTTATCAGTAACATACAACTTTACCCACGTGTAATATATATTTAAATTTTAAATCTTTCAACAAAATGCGAAACCACTATGAACACTATTTAACTGTATTAATATAATACTAGCACTAAGCAAAAACAAAATGCCGTTAAAATTTCATGTTATACTGTATATTTAAAATTTCTTTTTAAAATATATAAATGCAAATTAAAAATAATTACAAGAATCAAATAGCTACAGTCATTTTTCAATGAAAATATATATATAGACAAACTTTGTAAATGTGTTAGTAATGTTTGTAATAATCACTAAAGTATTTCCTATACATCATTTTCTTTAAAAACAAATACTACAAATCCAAGAGTCTCAGTATAACGATCTTGTATATCTGATTAATCGAACAGTTTGAATAAACGAGGAACTAGGACGCGTGTTCCGTGCGCCATCAATCTTGTATTAAACAAATACACCCGAAGAATAATAACAGGACCAATTCGCGTAGGTGTCGTTGAAATGTTAATGAATAGAACACCGGTACTAATAAAAAAACAATGGCCCTGGCTTTTTAAATTAATTAGATTACGTTTTCTTTGTCAAACGGAACATAGAAAACGGTGTTCTGTTTTGCACCACAGTTTATTATCAGCCAGCTTTAAAATATGATGTTATTATTTTTTTTTTGCTAGTCACATGGTATTGCATCGGTGTTTCATAAATAAAGCTGTAGGTACATTGATCACGTGACACCCTGCAAGGGCACTGCAAAAAAAAGAGAGCGACGTACATATAATTTATTTAGGACAGAGATACATAAGTTTATTAGCTTAACAATCCATTACTCCTTATCTTTACAAAAATCGTTTAATCCATACTAATATTATAAATGTAAAAGTATATCTGTCTGTCTGTCTGTTTGTTACGCTTTCACGCCTAAACAGCTGAACGGATTTTATTGAAACTTGGTATGTTGATAATAATCACTAAAGTATTTCCTATAATAGGTTTAGTTTAGTTTATAATAGGTTAGTAACCTAGAATAGGTTTGAGGCTACTTTTTGTCCCGTTTTCACCACCCACTCCCCTAAAATGGGGGTTGGAAGTTTGTATGGAACATTCCGCAATTTTTGTAGTACGACGCTGAAATTTGGTATGCGGACTATTTGTCAGAAACGAAAAAATATGGCATATTTTTATTTTTTCAAAGATCCACCCAAAACCCTTAAAATAGGGGAGGAAGTATCATATTCGATTTTTCGCAGTTTTTAGGTAGATTTTATTGATACTTGGTATGTTGATAGAAGGTAACCTAGAATAGTTTATATATATATTATGTATATATATATATATATATATATAATGGGAATGCCCGTAATCATCGCGTTTATCAATTAACGATTGCAAATTTGAAAATTGTCATCGAAAGGAAAATCATGCAACGAAACCACCATTTTGATGACGTAACCGAACATTATTTTATTTTCACAAAAGTCATACATACAAACTTTTAAATATCCGAATTTTATTATTACTAACCAAAATTCGGTACTGTTATTAGCCTGAAAAACTTATAAAGAAATTCGTTTTAGCTCTAAAGAACCCAATTTTCTCGATAAAACTTTAATTCCAATATATATCGCCCATATCGGCGACCACATAACACATGCATATGCTTGCAAGTACAAAATTATTTATCATAAGCCCGAAGACCTTTTGGCGTAAGGACTCAATTTGTCCATCACCACAATCCGCAAACCTTGGTCAGCAAAATTGTTCTGACTCTACGTTCGAAATATAATCGGGGAGCAATCCGTTTGTTTACCAATGGTAATACCCAAAGGTTGTATACAAATGCGCGGTTGACACTGCTAAATGGGCGGGCCATGGCTGACTAATGCCTCCGTGCTCGACTTGTCTTAAACTATTGCAAACGAAACAAGCAAACGCCGCAGATTTGTCAGTGGTCTGCTCTAAGATAGTTAGGCCCGCTGATAAACGAGCTCGCTAAACAATCTACATTATTACCGATGCTTTGGCTCCTTTATTTATGAAGTAATTTGTTTTATTTATGTTTTGCATTACGGCCTATGAATATAAACATTGAAAGAACCTGTTAAAAGGTAACGTATACATTAAGTAAATTATCTTTTAAATACTGATGAAACTACTTTTTGTTTTATCCAGGCAACACTTATATCAGTTTATCTAGCCTACTTGCATTTAGTAAAGAACTGTCCATAAGTTTGTTTGACGACCCATTTGGTGTGATAGTTGAGATTACTATTACTCCAAGGGTTCCGGGTTTGATCCCCGGGCAGTATAAACATTTGTTTGCATGAACATGTCTATTTGTAATGGTCTGGGTGTTCTATGTATAATATGTATGTATTTTCAATAAAAAAATGTATATAAGTATATTTATCGTTGTTTAGTACCCATAATACAGGCTTCACGCTTAACTTGGGACTAGATGGCGCTGTGTGAATTCAGTGGATATTTATTTATTTAATTTTTTTTTTTTTACAAAAAAATGTTTAGTACCCACTACAGGCTTCACGCGTAACTTAGGGCTAGATTATTAATTTAAGTATGTAGTCAGTCTACCAGCATCTACCGTACCACTGCAGTCATAAGGCAGGAAGCCTTCTGCATTCTAGTGGGAGTCAGTACCCTCCTTAATCCGTTGAACGCCGGGAATTCAGACACAATAGAAAATCTATTATCAGGCGCCTTAAGGCATCATGGACACTCGAAGCAACTTATCGTGCCTAAGCACTCGACCTAATAACTTTCGGTTACTCATCCGATTGACTAAATAACAAACTGGGTTTGAAAGATTATATTATTATCCCTTTATAAGAAAATTGTTTGAAAAAAATACTTTCGTGACATTTTTTCAAATATTTTTTGTGGTTAAAATTTAGTGAACGCAGTGTTCATAATTTTGCTATTTTAAGAGACCTGATCCTCATTCCACTCCATTTTGCTTGCCTAATTGCGGCGAATGTATGCAAATCAATTAATTAACTTTATTATCCGACTGTTCTGTACCAGTTATTGGAATGGGCCATTATAGAAGCCGTTAAATTTTGTTACCGTTATTGTGTTTGATTTGTTGGATGCATTCGAACGTTAAGGTGGAATTTACGCGCGTGAGGGTTACCTTATTAAAAATGATGGTCCTAACACTGCGGTGCCGAGCTTTCCGTTAATTTAGTATTTCAAGGACTAATAAAATTCAAAATGTAATTTAAGTACTTCAAAAACACAGCACAGGATGAAGTAAGAGACAACGGAAAAAAACCTAATGCAATAGTTATTTAAAGACATGTTATATTAAATGAATAGGAATATACTTACGTTATTTCGTAATAAACAATTAATTAAATCTCCTTGACACGTTTAACCTGTTCCTGTCTGTTATAGTAAATCTGAAGAAAATGTGAAGATTTCGAAGGGTACCATTGTAGTCGTAATTACTTCATTCATTCGCGTGGCAGGGTAGTGGCCTAATATCTCCATGACAGAGATGTGAGGTAAAATAAGTCTCCTGTACTGGGGCGCTGAAGGCTGATGATAATCTATACTAATATATAAAGGTGAAGAGTTTGTTCGTTTGTTTGAATGCGCTAATCTCAGGAACTACAGGTTCGATTTGAAAAAATATTTCAGTGTTAGATAGCATATTTATCGAGGAAGGCTATAGGTTATATACCATCACGCTAAGAGCAATAGAAGCGGAGCAGCAATGAAGAATGTTTCAAAATCGGAGGTTCTTTTCATACATGGGGTTTCCGCTGCGTACGCTGCGTAAACGGTTAAAGTTTCGCAAAAGTCATGTATGAAAGTATGGGGAATACCCTTTTGAAGGTCTACAAAAAAGTCCGCGACAGCATATTATGTCTATCTTTTAAGGTTAGCTTCCTATAACATATTTTTTGTTACATTATTTTTCTACAATAATGCATCATTTGCGAAGGTGTTTTCATAAAGAATTTTCCAGATAGACGTCAAAGATAGATCGTGATAACTTACATCCGTGTTTTCATTATATTTTAGTAGGAATTTTAACGCTTGTGCACGCGATCAGTGAAAATAACAAAAACTTAAGTCCCGGATTCTATTACGCAGGGAGTTGTGTGGAATTTATAACTTTAAGTGAAGATAAGTGGTGATCTTTGGTGGCAAATATTAAAGAGTCTCTATTAAGAACTACCCACATTGTAGACTTGTAATTGAGTGAGTGAATGACCATAGTCTAAGAATTTCTGACAGGTGTCAGAAACTGTGTTGTCATCTAAAAAGTGCTGCCAGCTTCAAATAAGACCTTGTTTGGTCGACCCATTTTGGCCATGCCTAACGCTTTATTTGGATGCTGCAATAATGATGCAGACAAGAGTCATTATGTCTCTTGTCGAAAATGTAAAAAAGCCTATCACTACAATTGTCTTTCATTGGCGCACAGCAGTAAGGATGCGCAGTTTGCTTCAGATTGGATTTGCCCTTCGTGTTCGATACTAAAGCCAAAGCCAAAGAAAACGGATGATACTCCGTTGCGCAATGCGCCGAATTCCAGAGGTAGTAAAAGGCAAGCTATTAACTCCCCACCAGATGACAGGCTTATGCACTCTTTAACGAAAGACGACGTTAGATGCATTTTACAGGAACAACTCAGCGACATGCTTAATAAATTTAATGAAATGTTAAATAATGAAATTGTACCGTTACGGGAAAATATCTCTGAAATGAAGGATTCCATGAACTTTCTTAGTACTCAGTATGAGGATTTGAGAAGGGAGAATCAAGAGACAAGGGAGTCACTGAACAACCTGATGGAAGAAAATCAAAAACTGAAATCGAATGTAATAGAACTCAACAATCGGGTCAATCAATTGGAACAGTCAGCGAGATCTAACAATGTCGAAATGCAATGTGTGCCCGAAACAAAAAATGAAAATGTTATACAAATTGTAAAGAACATGGGAAAAATTATAGGGTGTGAGTTGTCTGACAAGGACATACTGAATTGCACACGTGTTGCGAAAATCAACCAGAATAATCCCAGACCGCGTTCGATTGTCGTACAACTATCTTCTCCAAGATTGCGAGACCAGGTTGTTGCATCATATATCAAGTTTAATAAACGTGATCCTAGTAATAAATTAAACAGTACACATCTAGGCTATACAGCTAAGGTTACCCCCATATATGTTACAGAACATCTCTCACCGGCTAATAAAGCCTTACACGCGGCTGCCAGACAAAAAGCAAAAGAAAAGGGCTTTAAATATGTATGGGTAAGAAGTGGAAGAATATTGGCTAGAAAAGATGATGTTTCGGGGTATATCTTACTAAGGAATTTTGGTGACTTGGATAAACTTAAATAATATATGTATATTTTTATGTAGGTATATATTTATATAACTTAGCGTCTTATCACAATAATTTGTTAAATGTATAAAGTTTACTACCAAAATGTTCGCGGTCTGCGGACCAAAACCCATAAGTTTTATAGGGAATTGTGTTGCAACAGTTATGATATTATTATCCTCACTGAAACATGGTTGAATAGTGGTGTGCTGAGTGAAGAGCTATTCGATGATAGATATGTCATATTCAGACGAGATCGGGAGAGTACATGTTTTCAGGCAGCTAGTGATGGGGGAGGTATCTTAATTGCTGTTGCAAAAACAATAAAATCATTTCGTAAAAAGGAATGGGAGACTGAATATGAGGACCTCTGGGTAGTTCTTGATTTACCTGTATCGGAAACTATTAATCGAATAGCTCTTTGTGGTGCTTACTTTCGTCCTCCGGTAAAGCGACACCTTCTGGAGCATTTTATTGAAAATTGTTCCAACGTAATTGATAACAATCAGATGCACACTTTATTGATTGGTGATTTTAATTTGCCTGGTGTTAACTGGGGCCTAGTGGATGATCTCTCGTATGATTATCGTGCTCCTGGCTTTAGTCAGTCTCTATTAGATTTCTTGAACACCTATAAACTGGCTCAACTTAATAAGGTTGTTAATTTGTCTAACCATATACTTGATCTTGTTATAACTGATCTGTCCCCTTCATGCTGTAAAGTTTTGGAATCTAAAAATATATTAAGTAAAGTAGACCACCCTCACCCACCTCTCGAAATAATTATTATAAAGAGTTTTCATTCCGGTCTTTCATATAATAAAAAGTTAAGCAAACCAAACTTTTTCAAAGCAGATTACAATAAAATCCGAGAGGAGCTGGCTTCTATAGATTGGCCTCAAATATTGATTGAAGGTAAAAGTGTTGATGAAATGGTCCATATTTTCTACACATTGCTCCAAAAAATAATTCAAAAATATAATTAATTGCCACAAACTCAAACCCTCCCTGGTTCAATAATAGTTTGAAAAAGGCTTTAAGGGAAAAGAATAGGATTAGAAAGAGATTTAAAAAATACCAAAATCCTCGAGATGAACTGGAGTTGGAATTAGTTAATAAACGGTGTAGGATACTAGCAAAAAACTGCTACAGAAATTATATGAAAAGAATAGAAAATGGTATAAAAGAAAACCCAAAACTTTTTTGGACATTTATAAAAAGTAAAAGGTGTGGCAAAAGTTGTTTTCCGGAATCTATGACCGATGGGACTGTTAATACATCCGAGGCCCCTGAAATTTGTGAGCTTTTCGCTTCCTTCTTCAAGTCAGTGTACAAAAGTAACGATAACTCTAAATTTAATATGAACGCAGAGTATTGGAAATCGCTTTTTAACTGCAGTCAATCGCTCACAATTCCATATATTAGTGCTGAAAAAATACTTGATCATCTGAAATCACTGAATACCAACAAGGGTGCGGGACCAGACGGCATCCCACCTGTTTTTTAGTAGCTTGTGCTGATGAACTAGCTCCTGCTCTATTCTTGATTTATAATAGATCTCTGCAATCTGGAGTATTTCCCAAAGCATGGAAAACGGCGCAAGTGATACCTATCCACAAAGCGGGTGAAGTTGATTTAATAAGTAATTACAGACCTATATCAATACTTTCAGCTCTTGCCAAAATATTTGAATCCCTTATATGCCCTATCATCCAAAATTATTTTTTGATTTAACATTTATGGCTAAGATTTCCGGAATGATATTGCTGCCCGGAACTTCTAAGCCTATTTAGTTTTCGCGTTCCCCGTAGATATCCTCGTAAAAGTATAACTCCTCTCTTTCCCCATTGCGCCGATCAACTTTGGGTTCTAACTCCCCGATTCCAAGACTTTGCAAGCTTTGAATAGTTATAGTAGCTGCATCGACCTTAACTCTGACTCTGTCAGCAGACTACGTCAAGTTGTGTATGATGACGTTGAAGCAAATATGTAATATAAGGTAATTATTGAACTTTGTTTTGTGTTTACATCGTTTTATTGTTAATTGTTGTTAAGGATTTATTTTGCATGCTGTGTTCGCCTTTAATTGTTTAGCACACTTTTATTTTTGTATATTATCATGTGTTCATTTTTGTTGTCATAGTGTTGCCTAAATGTTGGCGAGCCTTAATAATAAAATAAAAAAAAAATAAAAAAAAAAAAATAAATATGATGTTAATCCTTATCCAAATAAATACTTTTAGTATCACAAGTGTTACATTTTAAACAAAATTGCCTCTTACATCATTTAACTTAAATGAATATCTTATGAGATAACAGCAGTTTTAACTTACCTATTTAAAGGAAGTAGCGGGTTAAAGAGAGCGTTACGCCGAAGTAACTATTCCACGCGACAAAGTCGCTCGCAAAAGCCAGTACTGTATAAAATGGTCTAATCTAAAATTACAGCAAATATATAAATAATTTTAGTAAAAGTTGAATTATCAATTTGATCGTAATTTTGAACCATTTGTGCCAGTAAAAATAAATGGTTAGGTCTTAAATATTGTACCGAGGACTGATTTTATTGGGCAATATATTCTATTATTAAGTTACAAAAGCGTATTGCGTAAATGAAACCAGGAAAATGTAGTAGAATAAAGTAAAAAAGGCGCCACTTTTTGCTGACACTCGAGCAGTGCTCGGCAAAAACCACGAAGCGAGTACGTACATCCAGCCATAGAATAGAACAGAAAACTCCAGAAGGTACACTCTTAAAAACCAAATGTCATTTGGTGTAATGGTTGAGATATCAGCTAGTACACCAAATGGTTCAGTGTTCGATTCCCGGGCAGTTCAAACATTTGTGTGCATGAACATGTCTGTTTGTATTGGTCTTGGGTTGGTGTTTTCTATGTATAATATGTAAGTATTACCGAAAAAAATACAAAAGTACGTTTATACGTTGTACCCATGTCACAAGCCAAATGCTTAATTTGGGACTAGATGGCACTGTGTAAATACAAGTGAATATTTATTTATTATTTAATAGCGATTGCCTGCGACTTCGTTCCTACCGTTCAATTCTTAAGTACGATGCTTCTTCATAATGGGGAAAGTATTTATTTGAGTCTATTGTTTTAAAATAAATAGAAGTGTAAACCTATAAAATTACTAGTGGGTATATATTGTACTATCGGAGTAAGAAACTATATTACAGATGGGTACTTGAATATTTCTCGTGGTAAACAGCGATTAACCCAGAGGGCGAATAGGTTTTCCTAATTGAAAAAATGTAATTATATTTTAGACTCGTTGGCTAAATAAGTAACTGAATTATACTAATAGCAACAGTAGGTAAAGAAATAATGAAAGGTGATACCTTTAACCATATTTTAGTTTATTTGACTTAAATTAATTAAACCCTTTAAAATAAAAATGTTGTTCTGAAACATAACTAGTTCAGGACTTTAAATAACTCTAATATATTCTCAGTTTATAAGTTTCTTTAATCGGCAAATTTAAATCAGAATAACGGCAAATGAATTCTCTATGCATAAAGTCGGCCTTCTGTTGCTTTAGGTCCGAGGCAAGAGAGACGGAAAAGGTTTTCCATTCATTTCCCCATTATACAGGAAATTTGGACGGCCCCCTTAAGCCACGCGTCGCTCGGTTGACATGCATTGTGCCCCTGATTAATGGTTTGCCACGCAATTTTCTTCGACGAAAAATTCAGTTTTTATAACATACGTAGGTTGTGCGCGTAGCTATGAAATATTCGGTGCGGTAATATTTCGAAGGTTTTATAACCTCACATTCTAGAGGACATCAAGTTTTCCTTTTAATTAAATTCTACAAAAAAATGTTAAGTAGGTAGGCGTCGGTGGCTCATTGGTGTGGACTGTTGCTTTCGGTTCTGGAGAGTGCAGGTTCAAATCTTGCTACGTGCCAATGTCTTTTCGAATTTTCAAAAGTAAATGTACCTACGTTGCTCCGAGGCTTTTATGGTGAAGGAAAATATCGTGAGGAAACCTACTGTGGATGCCAGAGTGTTTGCACCACCAAAGAAGATTGAATTTTGTCCTAACTGTCGTATTCTTCCCAATTAATCTTTAAAATAAAATAAAATAAGTTATTATTATGGTAATATTTTATAATATTATTACAAAATATTACCTTCAAATATTTGTGTCAATACTTAAATAAAAAAAATAATATGCATTGAGACACTACCAACAATAATAACATCAAGATTGCCCATATAAACTTTATTACTCTATATATTTAACTGCATTTTGTATAAACACGTGTAGGCTAGTTGGCGTCATCAATGTTGAGATAATGGAGGCAAAACAAGTCTAATGTGCCATATTAGGTTTCTGGACAAACAGTCGCGACGCCAGCGTGCCCTAGCGTCGAGTTACAGACACATATGTTGGCAAGAGGTCATGAATAGATCTTTGTTTTGACAGCCATGGGATATGGTATGGGGTAACAATGCTTTGAAGACTGTCGCTATGTTAAGATGGGTGATGTTTGTGAGCTTTAAACTGTTTTACAATTCAAGAAAAGTTTTTTAACATTTAGAGAAGAGTAATTACATCTACATTGTAAAGAATAATTTAAGTAGATAAACAAGCAGTAAAAATATCAAACTCATAACCTGCGAAGCAAGATGTAGGGCTCAACGAATAACAAATTATTTTCTTAAATATAAAAATGCTCATTCTCTACTAGAATATTAAAACAGTTCAAACGATAAAAATGTTTTTTATTCACTCTGAAAACAATGTTGATCATCAAGAAAGCGTCTACCTTTCGAAAAACGGATCGCGTGCCGCATATCAGTACGGGCGGAAACTGCCACCGGAACTCGAGCCTGCAAAGCCTCAGTGTCTTCCCTTTTTATAAGAAACCATGATGGTGGTGTAAATTTCTTTTTTCAAATACGATGAAAGGACCTGCAGCAGACTTGATATTAGAGAAAGGGTATTTTAGTAAACTTGAATCGATAACGTCGCTTTAGTGAAAGCACTTTATTGTTGAAGTTTGAGATAGTTTTTTAATATCATAATTATTATCATCAACAATTTCGGAGAAATAAAGCCGTAACCGAATACGCATTTCCAATATCAATTGGTAAATATTTATAGCTACCTAAGTATGTTTATCCGTTAATTAGTACCCATAATACTGGCTTCACGCTTAGTTTGGGGCTAAATGGTACTGTGTGAATGTCAGTGGATATTTTTATTTATTTATTGATATACGTTTGTGGATTTCAGTCTCAGGAACAAATCTAGAGAACTCAGAGTGAGGCCAGCTAAGGAGGTAATAAGTAAAGAGTATGAAATTGATGTGGTCTACCCATACAGGTGTTAATATGACCTATATTGTTTTATTTAAATCAAGCAAAAAAATATGTTTTCTGAAAATACCCGGCATTGTATCTAAGTACTATTTAACCTATCGCATTCCATCGCTGGACATAGACCTCCCCCATTTTGCGCCAGATATCCCGGTCCTCAGCTTTTCTCATCCAGCCTTCACCAAAAAGTAAATATTGTAACAATATTCGTAATAAAAGAACATTATATGTGTAAATTTTGAAATGGTTACACTATTGTGAAATAAAGATGTTAAACAGATGTTAGGAATACATTTTGTGTTTTCGAGAAAAATGCAAATACTAAAACAAGGAGATTTATTAAAATATTTACTCCACTGACTACTCAAGTTCAGTTTCATTATAAGTAACCTTTTGCAATGGAATTGCACGTCGAAATAGTTTACGCTATTCACTCTGCATACTATCTCTAACTGCTAAAGAATTCTATAAAGAGAGGAATTAATGTAGATATTCTACTAAAGCAAATTCGATTAAGTGCACCTGGAACTGTAAAATAAACCAAGCGCTACTTTCAACACTGTATAATAAAGAAATTCCATTGGAAATATCCTGACAAATCGTTTTTAAAAGGCGGTCCGACTGCAAAGATAACTCTGCAGTTCTGCACAAAAGGCTTGCATCTACATAATCGATGGCTTATTGGCATTCCCCCTTTACTTCTAAATTGCAAATTTTCCGCACGATTTCGTTCCGCCGAATAAATTTTCAACTCGCAAGTCGAAATGCAACCATTTTCCGTATTTCTTATACGTTTTATTGTGCTCTCTTTTAAAACTTTCCGTTTTGTTTACACGAAAGGCTTTGTTACCCTGTGTTCAATTTTTCATATTGCTTTGAGTTAGGTTAAAGTTTTCAAATCGAACGTTTGCTGCATTACCTTGTATCCTATATAAGTGGTTTCAAATATAAGTTTCCGATTTGTTTCAAGTATACAAACTTAGTGTATTTTGGCATTGAATTAAGAATATTGGGACGTGAAATCGATTTATGTAATCATCATCATTATAAATCCGTCTGGAACGTACGATTGTAGGGCACAGGCCTTCTCTCACAGCATAGCTTAAGGGAGATAAAATTAATAATGTTTAAAGATAGCACTTATTACAATTATATTTGCTTTTAAAAAATATAAGGATTCATTCTCTAGCATGCGTTTATATTATGTAGAGAAGCTAAGCTACTATTAAATTCACTCGTAAGACCCGAGGTTTGTTACCTTTATTCGAGATTTTAGATCGATGTTCCATGCCTCTTTTTTGTCACCAGTTTCCGCTACATTTATCGTACAAAACATTACAGGACTATTTAGTAACGAGTTAATTACTTTATTCCCGCCTCATGAGCGTAACTAACAATTACATTTGCGTGTAATAAACAAAGGTAATTGGGTAATTATTTAGGGCAATCTGGACCTCGTTAATAAGGTCGCGTTCCGAAGCGGCCTGAAAATTTATCGTAGTCAGTCCAGGAGCATAAATTTTAAGCTACGGAAAGACAATTTATGAAGGTATTTTGCAATCCTCTGTTATTTAAAATGAAAATAATAATTTCATAATTCGACTTTATTAAATATTTTGAAAAAATAAAAATCTTTTCATATAAACTGTTCTGTAATATTTGCAACTTTAACTTAACGGTCCATCCATCGAGCAAAGTAAAATCATAAAGCGTTTTATCGTTAGATGTAAAATGTAACAGTAAATATTTAGATGCTAACATTTCGGTGGTTTAGTCACGTGCCACTCCAACCGTGTTTTATCGCTGAAAGATTTATGACCGATTTCAAATAGATACATAACGTTATCTTTGTATGGGAAAATATTTGAAACTTAGATTGTCATATTTATGCGGAACATTTGTTTACGATTTATAGGCTTTATGCTATATTATGTACCTTTACTGTTTTATTGTTATCTACGTGTATGTATATTATGAGTAAAGTTTATTAGTTTGTCTGCTTAGGCCTACTCTTCAGTCCAAAGCACCGAGATATATTATGTACAAATTGCACATTTGTATTGAGACTAAAAAGCCCACACTTATGCATATTCATGAAGCTGAAAGTCTCCAGCCTGCATTTTGATGAACTCTTCAGCACCCCAAGATGCAGCAAGTTCGCAAAAGTGTTTTACCGAAATCATAATTCAACCATTAATTATGCAACAACTCAGACGGTATGGAGATCACTTCATTATATCTTGATCTTTAAATATTAAAATAACTTACCCGACATCTGACAGGCTCAGTCTGCTCAGTCAGCTGCTGTTAGTCAATTAGTTTTTAAAATTATATGATTTGAAAAACTTTTAAAATTTTAAAAATTATATAAATACTGAAAAACACAAATACTGCAGGCTATGACGAATTATGCACACAAGCAATTAAGAGTTGTGCTGAATATCTCGCTCCACCTCTATCATACTTAATTAACCTATCTTTAACAACAATTCTTTAACAAGCGATCACACTCACACATATACACATACATCACTAAATAGACTATGTAATTTACAAGTTGAGGGTGGTAGCATATATTCGTATGCGGATGATACAGCTATTGTTTTTGCAGCTAGGGATTGGGAAACATTGAAAACAAGAACCGAAGTTGGACTGGCCAGGATCGCTACTTGGTTAAATACACACCTATTGTCACTGAATGTAAAAAAAGCAACTATATTTGTTTCAGCAAGTACGATAATGGTCAGCCTTGCCCCGACTTTAAAGTAATCGTCCACCAATGCGTCGATAATTATTTGAAACCTGGCTCTTGTCCAGAACTCAAAAAAGTTAACAGTACTAAATACTTGGGTGTAATGCTTGACCAACGTTTGTCATGGCACAGTCATATTGAACTTCTTTTAAATAGAACGAAAAAACTGATATGGACATATCCATATAAAACCTTACGACATGTATCCTCAGACAGCCTCTTACGCCTAACATATATATCTTTAGCGCAATCTGTTTCGACCTATTGCAAAACTGTGTGGGGTGGAGCAAATAAAACAAGATTTCTTGACTTAGAGAGAGCTCAGAGATCATTACTTAAAGTTATGTATTTTAAACCGCGGGATTATTCTACAGGCTTACTATACTCTTCTGCTAACTTACTGACTGTTATGCAATTATATATTTTATCTACCGTATTAAGTAAACACAAATCACTTCCTTACCAATACATACAAAGTGTAAATAACGCCAGGAGTAAACGTAATGTTGTGCATCAAACTCGAGTGAAGTCTGTATTTGCGCAGAGGCAATATGTCATAAGAGCTAATGTTATATATAATAAAATTAATAAAGAACTTGATATTTATAATATGAATTACACGAGATTGAAATATGATCTAACAGAATGGCTCAAAACAAAAAGTTATGCTGAAATAGAACTTATTTTATTAAATTAATTCCTATTCTCATAATTTACTTATAAAAATCATGGACCACACACGCGCGCACACACGTTCACACACACGCACCTCACAAAAACACACATATACACACACTTCACAAACACTCACATACACCACACAAACCCACACACAATCTATTATACTATTGTTGTATCGTTTTTGTATGATTACTCGTATTATATAGGTGGTTTTTTATATATATAGGTGGTTTAGTCTATTTGTAACCATGCTATGGAAGAGCGGTGCTGTCTACCACAAGCAATCAAGCTTAAAAGGGAGCACCAACTACTTATTTGTATTAGACTAAGTTGCTGAAATAAAGTTTTTGTATTTTTTTGTATATGATTTTCTATAGTTTTTGGCAGCCATATAAGAGGTCTTATAAGTAAAAATAAATATTTGATTTAAGCCAAGGAGTGTATCCGGAAGCTCTCAAATTATCTTTAGTAAAACCTATTCATAAAAAAGGCGATATAACGGATGCGGGGAATTACAGACCAATTGCCCTTGTTCCGATTTTATCAAAAGTGTATGAAAGAGTGATACATAATTGTATTTACTCTTTCCTGGAAAAATGCAATATATTTACCCCCAACAATATGGCTTCAGTCGGGAAAAATCGACAAATATGGCAATTTTTGAATTATTGAAATTAGTTACTGACTCTATAGACAAAAGAGAGAACATCTGTGCTTTATTCCTAGATATGTCCAGAGCGTTTGATTACGTTAACCATAGTATACTAATACATAAACTCTATCACTATGGAATACGTGGTGTTGCTTTGACTTATCTGATTAATAGAAAGCAACAAACTGTCATTAAAAATTTATCGAAAGAAACGCTACAGGAAAAAAGCTATACGTCTAAATGTAGAGTGTGGAGTTCCACAGCGAACAATACTTGGACCTCTTATTTATTATTTATATAAATGATTTACCAATTTCCATTAATTACCCTATGACTTTATTCGCCGATGACAGTACAATATTAATTAAATGCAATAATGAATTGACGTATGAAAATGAAATCAAAATGACATTAAATAATATGATTGACTGGCTTGACAACAATAATCTAAATATTAATCTCGACAAAACCAAAATAATTCATTTTAGACAATATAAAAAACAACCAAATCGATACATTATAAAAACAACACTATAGAATCCGTTGCATCAACAAAGTTCTTAGGACTTGACATATATTACCAGACAAATTGGACAAAACACACAAATGTTATATGTTATGCGAAATGCTATATGTGCACGACTCAATAGGTATGTTTTTGTCATAGAATTAGAACTACAGCATAGAATCCGGGTTAAATAGCGATTAAAACTTATACCTGATGCTCTCACTCCCTACACGATTTTGTGTAGGCGAAAATGAGACGGCAAACTGATCATTGTTCTCATAATTAGCAGGTCGTCACATCTGTTATGTCATTGGACTCATTCACATACTACCAAATTCAAATCTCATTTGACGTACATTGTTAAAGATTGTTAAAACAGTTTGACACCTTGCTCACATGGCCGGATTATAGTACTGTCAGTGGTTTGGCGGCTCCTGATTATAAGAAAATATTTTCTGTGTAATTTGCACTCAGATTGGCTCAGATAGTGATTTATCTATACTAAAACTTGTTCTTATTGAAGTGTTTTAGATTATAAAAACATGTCTTGTGTTACTGACGGTTGTTTTTCACATTCAGGAAGGAAAAAAGAGTGGTGAAAAGATTCACTTTCATTCGTGAGTTTTTGATTAAATTTATATTAAATAAATCAGGAAATGTGTGTAAACTATGATATAAATGTTTCTTACTTATAGTTGTACTTTTCAAATAAAAGCCAAAACAGTATTTGTCTACTTTTTCTCAAAATCTCAATTAAATTTTCTAGGTAAACATTTCAACTAGTGATGTGGCTTTACATATCGATATTTGAGTTGGGCTTTCGGCGAAGCAACATCAGCAGATATATATCTGCTGATGTTGCTTCGCCGGAAAGCCAGAGGTTATTATAATATTACAGTTTCCAAAGAATGAAAATAAACAAGAATGGATAAGAGAGTCGGGAGACCTGACTGGAAAAATTGTCCGAAGCTGAACCAATTGTAATTATCTGCCTATTAATATAATCAAACACAAACGAAACCTTTCCAATGTATAAATAATTTTCGAGTTCAGATCGAGGATACATTCACAGTGCAGCATCTGTTGTACAATGGCAAGGAAATAGTGCAAAAGTATGTACAATTTGCACAATATTTTACCTGACCTAACCTAACCTCATAAATTAGTAAAAATAAATTTCAGACTTCTGAATATGGACACATTCAATGTATTCATCTGCTATGCCCAAAGATATCTTCGTGTATTAGAAGGACAAGCGACGGATGTATGTACAATTTGCTCACTTTTTACTTCTATTCAGTATTAATTTTATAAAAGTAGCACCAACTTTGTAAAACAACTTTTTCAGACTCCGAACAAATAAACATTCAAAATGTTCCATTTGCTGTACCCCAAAGGATCTTTTTGAATTAGAAGGACATAAGAATAGAGTACGTACAATTTATTTTACTTTCTTCGACGCGTTGTAGCATCTATTTTTTAGTTCATCGCGAACTACACAAGAGTTCATTTCAAACTACTGCTTCTTCAAAGTAGTACGCGGTGAATAAATATAATTGACCTTGTAGCTTAAGGCTGAGATCTATCTGCGCTCGCCAATTGCCCGGTGAAGCTGATAAGGCCATCTGCAGCCAACAGCTAGTAAGTTCGTAAAAAAGTTTGCTTTGTTGCTCTTTTCGGCGGCTGTGAGGCTCGCGTGCAGACGTGTTGCGCAGAATGCGGCGCGTGGGCTCGCTTGGGTTCGATGATGCTATAAGGTTTTGACAAGAAACTTGAAAAAAATATATACATTTTGGGCTCTCCATACATTGAACGGAACATTAAATTTTTTTTCATCGTTCCAATCGTGTGGTACCAAACGATTGGGAACGATGAAAAAAAATTAATGACAAAGTCTTGAGCAATGCGTCTACCGTACTAATAATGCAGCTGAAAAATGGACACTGACTGCGGGATTGGTTCACAAGTTCAAAGTCACTCAACTCGCAATGGAGCGAGCTATACTCGGGGTCTCTCTTAGGGATGAGATTAGAAATGATTTAATCGTAGAGAACTAAAGTTACCGACATAGCCGCGGATCAGCAAGTTGAAGTCTCCTAGCTTCCCTCACGAAGTTTTTTACGGCTAAGTTGGAAGTTTGGTCTAAGGAAACTATTCTTGCACACACCTCGAGAAGGAGCCATCAAAGTTTACATAATCTAATCCCGTGAGAATTCAACCACGACTCCATGTCGAAAGCCAATATTTAGTACCTTTCGCTAGAGCTCATTATCATATTTTCAGATACCATAAACTATCGATAAAATATAATAATTCATTCCTTTCACTAGCAAATTCATCAATCAAATCAAGTTGTGACAACATACCAGATAATGAACGCTCGTAACACATGTCTCTTTCTCACCCACTATTAAATACGTTAAGGAAAAGGAATGAAGATATGCAGTGCAGTTGTTATTTTAGTCATCCTTCCACTTATTTATGGTTCCTAGGTTTTTGTTCTCAAAACTTTAACTAGAGTAGCTAATATAGAAACTTCATACCGGCTACAATGGATGTGTTGCTTCCATATTGCGATATGGTGTTATATTCTGGGGCAACAGCATTAATAAGCAAATGGTCTTTAAAGCACAAAAAAAGTGTATTAGGGCTATAATGTTATTAAAAAGGGGAGACAGTTGTCAACCCAATTTTATCAAATTAAAAATATTGACAGTAACATCCCTCTACATTTATGAGACTTCTATGTTTGTCAGAAGAAATCTACACCTGTTTCCTACATTTTCAGATGGTCAGTTAAAAAAGAGTAGACGTCACGGCAACAAACTAAGTGCACCTGTCACGAAAACTGCCCTTAAAGGAAATAGTATACTATGTATGGCTCCTAAAATATAAAATAATTGCCACAGACTTAAAAGTATGAAGGTGACATTACCTTCATTTTGACATACCTTTTTATTAAATATTTCTTATTAATTTGTTAATTTGGCTCCTGACATAACTTGTATTGTATTTTTATAATTGTATTCTATTTTGGTAACTTAGACATAAAATTTGTACGCCTACTAAAGGCAAGGCATAGTGATACACGTTTAACTATGAAAACTGTATTTATTTTACCACCTATGTCTAGCAAATAAATGATTTGTTTGTTTGTTTGTAGAAATTCATAAAATTAGTTTTAGTTGTGTAAAAATCGCCGAAACTTACACAGTGCTAAATAAATACTGATAATCTGTTTTTTATGATATATTTTAAAGCAGCAATTATTCAAAACACACAGTAAAATAAACAAGTTTATATAGTCGTAATAAAATGAACAGGCTTCTCAGGCTATATGGCTATGGGTAAATTTAGCCCTCCAAATTAAAAAAGGATCTTGAACTATTTGAGAGTAAGTATATTTCATGGATTTGAATTTTGACGATTAACTCAAGGCTATAACAAAATCTAAGGCTCCATTCCAACCGGTGACCATTCGTGCATAATATTCCTATTAGGATATATAGCACCATGCGCGAAAACAACATCCATGGGCCCCATTGACGAGGGTCTCTTTATATGCAAATCGAATGACCCCAATTTGGCCCACGGGTGAAATGACATCTTTGTTCGAGCTAATGCCGTAATCGCACCCCTTTGTTTGTATCGCTATTGCAAACCAATTCTGTATCTGAAGTTTAATCAGTTTTGTGAAGGTGTACCATCGCATATATTTTGTTTAAATTACGATAGTATACTTAAACCTAAAATTAAATGTCAAAATAGAGGTGAAGAAGTAAAAAGCTGCCTATTACCAGTACCAGGATTAATGAATACAAAACGATGCGCGCGGGTAAGGGAAAAGTTTTATTCTGTATAACTATAGTTAAGTCAGCTCGCGGAGGGTTCGCATTAAACTTAGAAGAAGAAGATTTTATATCTGAATTAGATCTCTTTCAATATTTGAAAAGATTTCGGTCATAACCCACTAGCTAGTACTACGCAGATTGTAGCTATCAACACGTTTATTCTTACTGAAAATTACATTTCTATCACATCAATAGATTATTTTTTGTCTAGCAATTCATTAAGACTTTTTTGATATATAATTTAAGCGCCGTCTAATCATATTACCAAAATAATACCCCTCGCGCACGCAACAATAATTAGTTCAAATCTAATCCGATAATTAATTATCCACATTAGTATTGCATATCAGCTATCGCCAATTAAGGTTTAAATTAATCCACGCCTAGTATACCCACCACAGGCCTATTCCAGAAAATCGGGAACATTTTCCTTTAACGGTCCACTTCCTGAAAATAATGGAGTCGACTCGAAGGCACTGCGATAACGCTTTCGCAGTAAATTAAAAGTTAATTGTATAACAAAAGCCGTGTTTGCAGCCAACCTCGATAAGAGCGCCTTAAATAGGTTCTCTTCCTTTGCGGAATGAAGTTTCGTCGTTACAACCAGGAATTTTATTTAAATGCCCGTTGGAATCGTTATTACGGTTCAATTGGTCACTTTCATAGCCACTGGATTGTGCCGTGATTCAGTGGATAGGGTATACCTACTATAATAAGTAAAATAATAAAATGGTAAAAACATATCAATATTGCATTATTGTAAACATATCTTTTAACTGGTCAAGTCCCGGTGACTTTATATCTAATTGATAACAATAGTTAAATATTTATGTTCCTTTTCCCGAGATCTGAGGAGTTAATCCTTATCATGGGATATGTTTTTTTTTATTTAATAGGGCGCAAATAAGCATACGGTTCACCTAATGCTTTTTGACACCGCCCATGAACATTTTATAGAGATCTCAGAAATACGTTGCCGTACCTTTAAAAGAGTGTTCCTACGTTCTTGTTTTGATGGACGCAAGTTCGCATCGCTCCGGATGTTTCTAGTGGAAGTTAATTCCACATCTTATTGCACATGGCAAAAAATATCGACACATCGAACTGTAGAAGACTCCAATCATCCAGGTGGTGTGGATGAAATTTGAAGTTCCTCTGAGATGTACAGTGGTGGAACAATTCCAAATAACTCATCAAAATACTACCCGTGTTACAAGATAGATAATGCAGAGTGAGGCCACATCTGTATCATAGTTATTATTTTGACGACCCGTTTGGTGTAAAGGTCGAGACGTCGGCTGCTACACTAAGGCTTCCGGGTCCGATCCCCGGGCAGTACAAATATTTGTGTGCATGAACATTAAACATGTCTGTTTGTATTGGTCTCGGTGTTATCTTTGTATAATATATATGTTCTTACAAAAAAGTATATAAGTATGTCTGTATGTATTTACAGAAAAGTATATAAAGGAAAAGTATAAGCGTTGTTTAGTTGCCCATATTAAAGGCTAAATGCTTGTTTTGGGCTAGATGACGCTGTGTGAATGTCAGTGGATATTTATTTATATAAGTAACTTTAACATATACCTTAGAATGCTTTTAATTTATTTACTCTTCAACATATTCAACAGCAATTCCAAAATAATAAAATCATAGGCATTCGGTTTTTAACTTTATTTACGGTAAAAACAAGGAAGATTTTCGCAGGTTAATTCCGCTCATATCCTCGAGTGCACATGGGGCTGCATTATATAAAGGCCAGTTATGTCTTACGTGTACCCTCTGCGCAATGAGCATAAGAGAAATTGCATACAGTATCAGTATTCTAAATATGTTTGGTAGCAAAATATTGAACCTGAACATTTTGACTCAAAGATGAAGCAACAAAAAACAACAACTTACCACAGATTGAAAATAATAATATGTTGTTTTTTTTTAATTATTACTATTTACCCGAGGTATAAGGGCACCTGCGTGGTTAACTAAACCTTTCCCACTTCATCCGATTATTACTATGCTGAAAGCTGAAACAGTCGTGACTGGTTAATGTGTACTCATAACATTATCACGTAAGATTTTTATTGTAATATATTCCCTTCTTCAGTACTTATTATGTTCTAAAACTGCCACTAATCACCAACTGGGCTGTTAGCTTGATTTTAAAGAAAATAAGATGAGCAACTTTTGATGACTTGTATACATTATGATATAAATAAATTCGATTACTGAAGTATTGACAGATCTGCAACAGTCAAATATATGTTTGGTACATTGTCTATGGTTTGGTATTGTTGTATTGGATCGACCAGTAACGAGGTCAAACAAAAGTAGGTACATTGTAAAATTATTTTTGGAAACAAATGGAAAGACTGTAAAGAAAAACACATAGTATTTTATTGAAATTTGATCTTTTATCAATCGCATAAACCGTGTTCGAAACTATTAATGATGATCTTAATACTTAAACTTACGTACACTTGAGAAAACAATTCACGTACACTTTCTATTCGTCAAAAGCAAATAGTAAGTAACATCAGAAAATTCCGCACGTACTCGTACATACCTAGGAAAGTAGACGGGTGGAACATAAAGATACAGTGAAAAATTCCAAGAGTCAAGTTTTGCACCATCGCTCACGAGAGGCGTAAATTCAGAATGTCGTAAAATATGAAAAATACGTCCAACGAATGTCCAAGAGCGCAGCGGCAGTAAACTCACCGCGGGAGCCGTTCGGGAAAACTTCAAAGAGCATGTTTACAATGAACAACGAAATGCAACAACGAAATATTTTATTGACTTGTGCAATGGTTTTTCCCACGCGAGAATGTTTGTTCTGTGAGGTTCGAGATCTCTCTTATTTTGAGGTTCGTTTCGAATACGTTCACATTTATTTCCAATATTATAATATAATCAAACGATATTTTTGAAATACAATTTGCCAAGAAATTGCATATTAAGGCCAGTATTCTGGAACGTTGATCTTTACTTAAAAAGAGATAAAAAAGGGATGGCGCTGGTTATCGTATCGCTATCCCTTTCTGACTCTATTTAAGTAAAGATCCATGCTTGATTCTCGTTCTAGAATACGGGCCTAATTCGTCTATGTAAGTATGCAACGCAGTGCCAACTATTGTTCTGAGAAATAGGAATGGTCATGCACTTTTGTATTTTCAGAAGAGCTTCGGCACTGAGCTAATGAATGTTCTCGGCTTATAGACATAACATTTGCAGTCTCGGGCAATAAGTGAAATACAGTCATTGGTTCAACACAATAGTGGACTTGTCACATCCAGGCGTATTTCTTCTTCTTTTCGAGCCTTAAACATTATAACGCAGGAAGTGTATTTTGAAAAATCTTTTCTATATCTTTGTTACACAATATTTATCTTTCATTAATACTTTGATCATGATTATTATTATTTTAAGATATTCATCTAAAAAGAAAAATGACCCAAATTTAATATTTTTTAAATTATATTTTTTTGTAAAGGCCTATTATTTGCATTCTTTTGCCGACTCAAACCTCATTTAGCGTATTATACTCCGCAATTGAAAAGAAGTTAACGAGAACCAAAATTCTCGAAATCAAAAGACACTGTTGGTGCTCCTTTGTCCTATTCCTTGCCGTTACTGTGCCACAAAGCGTCATTAGTGGGCACGTAAGCGTTATTAATTAGGCTGCTTTCTTCGCTACCATCGTCTCGGTGTGCCGTAAAATTTAGTTTCACGCTAGCAACTTATTCTTGACTCGTTCTGTGCAATTCCCTATGCAAATTTAATTGTGCCCAGTGTTCACGTAAATCTCTGGCTGGCTGTGAAGTTAATTACGCGTTGGGATTAACGAGCTCTGCTTTTATTGTTTACACGGGTGAATGGTAAAAAAGTCGGCTCATCTTATACTCCTAAGTTAAAGTTATTCATGTTATTAACTTAGATGAAAGACGATAAATTAGTTGAGGTTGCATATTTTTTTAAGAATACCTGAAAATAAATTCCACCGTGCACAATGTGGTCTACGTAGTTACTAAGATGTACGAATAAGTTGTTATGATAAGTGGTTCTTTGCACATATTTTATGCAGTGGTTTCTCATCATATTATCAGATGCCTCTTGATTCGCCATTGTATCGAGCTAAAACGACAGCTAATGTACCGGTAAACATAGTACTAAATTCTTTGAAAAAATATAATAGCTTTAAGTTCATATCCGTTGCTTATAAATATTTACCGTCGTTAATTGAGCAATCATGTTTATGGGCGTTATAAAAGATAATATAAAGCAATCAATCATCGAGAACAAAACCTTTTGTTTTGACAGATACTGTATCTGTCAAAACAAAATATTTCGAAAAAGTTATTATATGGCAATTATTTTAATTACACGTTGAAATATAGTTACTGCTGTGTAATTTTGAATAATAAAAAAACGATCTCATTTCTCTTGGTATAAATCTTTGATATTATGACGTTATTTTATATTTTAACCCGCAAGGTTATCAGAATCAGTGTAAACATTTCCCTTGAGCACTATTTTAAACAGGTACGGTTAATAGTTAGATATATTATTATCTTTATTGCCTATATAATAACAGCGAAATATTATTAGGAAGTCATTGGTGCATGAGCACCGCCTCGTAGCATATATTGCCAAATAGCGGACGTGGATTTTCCGACTCCGTACATTGAACCAGTGCGTTGGTTTAAGTTTAAAAACCTACAAAGGCCATGTTCAGGGCCTTTAAGCAGTGGTAATGTTAACCGAAGTAGTGATACTTAAAATCAGTGTTCTTTCCTGTAATGAGATAGACTTATACATATTTTGCATAGTCCAATGCCTGCAATGTACTTGTTATCAGCCTTGTACGCTGACTGGGCTCTGTTTAATTTCTCCATGATCGATGAAAGTTTTTGAACTGTAATATACATTGCTCAGGAGATATTTATGGATTCTCAGTGCCTTGTTCGTTGTTTATGGGGTGATACTATACAAAATTAGAATCTCTTCCAAAAATTTGCACAGCCAAAAGTTGTACTAGTTTTTTTTACTTAATTATTAACGTATTAAACCAATTCTTTGTCAGTTCACTTGACTTGACAAGTTCTTTGGTATTATTATTGCATGTATTTGGATTTTGGATGTAAGTAAGATTCATAAATGCCGTTAAAATACGGCTGATTAGCAGTCAACACTCCCAAGTTAAACAGCGGAAGGTCACAGGCTGCTAAATTAAGTGAGAAATATGTGGTGACAATAAATTGAGAAGTCAGCTACTACAATAGTATCTAATGTAACAGAAATAAAATTGGTTCTTAAAAATTCCAAACAACAAAATGTCAGATCTGAAAGGGTTGACCTGTCTGTATTTGTAACTATGGCATAATCAATTAATATCATGTGATTTTAAACGATTATGAATCCAAGCTACATAATTACTAGTTGTCTACATTTTTAGTCAGTCCCCTCAGTCGGTATTGGAAATAAAATTAGTATACAAAAGAATTAGTCCACAGTAGAAAACTCACAACCAATCTAATATTCATAAGCCCAAATAATAAATTATAAGAGCTTAAAACCTCATTGGGTACGGTCATTTATCCAAGTTTACTTTAGGCTACTGACAAATGAAGCCACAATGGTTGTGCAGGGCCGGATATTCGTTAACTACAATAATCCATAACCCTAATAGACCCCCAGGGAAAGTAAACAAATGGTAGCTTTCACATAGAACACAAATAAATCATTGGTAATTAAAAAAATATGAGGTATGATAGCGTTTTACTTTACTTTTTCAACGCGTCGTATTTTTTTTTCAAATAGATTCAATATATATTTTTAAATACATTATATTGCATTTAAAATAATAAACGCCGGAAACAATTGTAAGTATTAGATTTGTAAACAAATTATTCCTGCGAGGAATGTTCCTGCACGATTTTTCCAAAGTTTTGTTCGGACATTGCAGGCCAAACACCTGATGGTTCGATATGATGCTTCGGAGAGCACGTTAAGCCATTGGTCTTATCACAGTTCCCAGTCGTTAACACCCATCCGCTTTGGGCCCGCATGATGGGTTACGGCTGAATCTCTTTATAGATTTTCTGAATAGGAAAGCCCGTGCCCTACAGTAGGCCGCTATAGACTGATGATGAAGGTGACGCTGACAAATTATAATGTTTATAATATCAAACATAGTCAGTAATCATATGAAAATAAAAAATTGCCATCCTCATACAATTGAAATTGTTTTAAATAAATTAATATGCGTACATCTTTAGTTAAATTATGAGTACAGACTAAAAAAATATAAGTCTTGTTTAATCTAGCAAAATATTTCAGACTCGTAACAATTATAAAACGAAACGCCATCAAGGATAATAAACAATAAGTCTTGCTCGTAACTGATACCGTGGTAACATAAAAGCATTGTCTGAAGCAAACACATATCTCATAAAGTTAGTTGGCGCGAGACATTCTACTGGCATCTACAATGTAGCACATTTTGGCATCCGAGGCGAGAACAATCTGGATAATAGAATGAAGTTGTTTCTTTGCCTGCGGGCGTCACTATGGCGGCGGGGGACGCTTTGATGAACAGTCTCGTTTTGACTATATCTGCATGTTTGGTACTAGTTTATTGAATGTTTAAGGGGCATTTTATGAAAATATCCAAATATATTGGGTTCAATCTTAAATTCAGGTAAGTTTACTTTCATTTATTCAATCTATTATTGGCGTACTGCGCGTACTACGATGCTTTGATTTATTATAATTTTTTGACCGGAGTACAGTAACCAAATCTCTTAGAAAAAGATACACTTATAAAAAAATAATTACTGATCAACAATGAGATTTCTTGGGTCTAGCAATAAAATACAACGTTATTTCCACGAAGTTTCTCAGTTTATTTATATATTATAAAATGGGCTAAGCCATTACAAAATATAAATTTTAGCATAGGACTCCGTTCAAGAGGCTTTTATTGAGTCATTACTACGTTTCAGTGGTTTATTTCGCTCTTCTTTAAGCTATTTAAAGAAGAATATTAGCTGCAACTTTTTTTCCAATTTATCCGTCCGATCGGTCAGAACACACTTACATAGTTCTTAAATCTCGACGAATGTTTCACATAAAAACAACTTTGGAGAGTTAATGATTTACTTGAGCTTGGATTTACGCCAAATGTGTGAGAACACACTATGGGATTATGTTTGCTACAGGAAATACATGTCATTATTTAGTAACGTGTCAAACTCACTCACTTACTATTGCTTAAATGTAACGCAGTCCACAGCGATTTTGCGACAGACATCCCAATCGTATATTTTCCTCATCAATGACTACTAAATAAAAAGTTATTGCGAATACTTCAGTTCAGATTAAAACTGTAGATATGTACATGTTAATATATAAGGAGCTTGATTATACTATAGGTCTTATGGGTTCCGGGTTCGATCCCCGGGCAACAAAACCATTTTTTTGCATGAACATGAATAGAAAAAACTCAGAGCAATGCAAACAGACATTGTCTGTTTGTATTGGACTAAGTGATTTCTATGTATAATAATATTTTATATGTATGCATTAACAAAAACAGTATACAAGTAGGTATGTATACCATGCTGCCATAGATCCGTTGTTAGTATCCATATTACAGGCTTAGGTTTGAGCTAGATGGCGCTGTTTGAATTTCAGTGGATATTTATTTAGTATTATTATTCGTAATAAATAAATAACCACTCGAGTACTGAACAACCTATATACATCCAGATCAATCCAAACAGTTCATGCATACAAATATTTGTATTGCAAGGGATAGAACTCGGAACCCTCAGTATCATATCAGACATGAAGCTACAACACATTAAATTGTTTAGGCCTATATACTGTTTTAAATTACGTCAATTATCCCTGTTTGAGTCAACAGAAATAATAAATATAAACTCAAGAAAATACACATTTGAAGACATAATAAATAATACAAAATCTTTCTACGATTTTTATTCCCGATGCAACACCCGGAGGAAAATATTCAAAGAACTTCAATATTGTCTTTTCATATGGGAAGCGTGACAATAACAGACACAGCGCAGAGACTGATGATACAAAGCTTTGTCTGCCAATCTTATATCTACGAATCCACATCGAGAATTCTCTTTGAGTTACTTCATCACATCTGTATGGTAAAGTGTAAAGGAAAATAAATTAGGTTGTGTATTCCCAAAGACTTTTTTGCGATGGCAGTTTTTACTCTTAACTATTTGTTTAGTAAAAAAAATAGGAAAATAAATACTCCAATTTTAGTACTTACTAAAATTCGGTAATCGAGTTCGATAAGATTATTTTTTAACATAATAAATATACTTTTCGATAATTACAAATTGTTATTAATAGTAAAAACAGGTGTTTGCATACGACACACGAATCCGAACCGGACATCAATATGTTAAAATAAACAAACTGTATGCTAAAACACGTGCCCAGACTAGCCTAGAGCATGGTAAAGGAGTCCACCTTTATAGACTTCCTTTATGTAGACTGTGTGGCTTAAATCTAATAAGTATTAGATTTATGTAAAATTGCAGTTTGTCAAAAAATAATTATCTAATTATGGCCTAAAACTTTCATAAAATTAGCCCTCTAGGTATCATATTTGTATCGAATTCATGCGTTTTGAAGAATAAAGAGTACTAGTACCTACTCATGATTACGTAGTACGAAGCAATTACGTCAGTCAAAAATTTTGTGACTGAATTTATCATAAAAGTATTTAACAGCAGTAGCTTGTAGCTATGTACAGCTACTTAATGCATCTATAAATACGTTCACATTGTAAAGCCCATTATAAATCAAACATAAAACTACATACATTAGGATCAAGGCAAAGAGCACCATAACTCAAGCAAAAGGACCAACACAAAGTGAACTATTTACATCCTTATTCAAATCAGACGGCGCTCAGTAAATTTTAATTATAGAACTCTTAATAAGGGAAGCTCCACACGCCACGGTTTCATCACATTCGGATGATGGCAACTCTAATTGGGGCAGTAAATTTAAATAACACTGACACTTCACTGTCGTAGCTGGCCTTAATTGAGAGAGAGAATCGTAAAAATAATTTTACTCGCCTCATTTGTACTAACCGTAGTTTTAATTTTATTTCTTTACGGCCAGTAAGTCTGATTGGACGCCGTATATTCCGGTTTAAAGTCGTATCGAATCTTAACTTATGTTCTATTTGGTGTGAAAATTGTTGAAGTTTTACGAATGTCCTGTGTTATTACTTTTTTTTTCTTTGTGATTGATAAACACATGCAATAAGATTGAAATGGTTTTGGAAAACTGGTCTTATAGAAAACCAATACTTTGAATGATAATTTATATTTTTACTGGCATTACTTTTATCTTGCGTTTAAATTATTAAATGGATTGTGTCCACTCTCCGACACTTGGCATGAATACAAAACTTATTCTTCAGATATAATAAAATATAAGAAATTATAAAGTGTTTACAATAATTTAAATTAAAAATGGCAAAAGTATAACAGTATTGGAAATCTTTGTCTCTACCCTCGTAAAATCCCTACTTATAGAGATGACACGAACTCATTCTTGTTTTAATTATTCCATTAGCAAAGATTATACAATTCATTTTTTTTTACATTGACTATTGCAATACCAGATCCAAATATACAGATGAGAAACATAAAATACAGGCAGTCGTAAAATATCGAGTCGAATGTTTTATATTCTTCAAAGAATACGATCACTGTCGTGGCATAAAGCAATCTCATATTAAGGTAGTAACGCATACGGACTACGGAATGCTGGTATTAATAACTTAGTTTAACCATTTTATATTCATACAATGTTATAGATTCCCTCATAAAAATATGAGTCACAGTAATACCATTTGTGGGACTGATTGTATAAAACAAAAGTGTTTGTAGAAATAATTAAAACCGTGTAAGCATTGCAATGGCTTATGCTGAGACGGAACCATTTGACCTGTTTTTTTTTATGGTTCTGTTTTTGATGTTTCAATAAGTAATAAGTTTTTTTTATCTCTAATAATTTGTCAAAGGTCAATAAATGGTTTTTCTTTCTTTCTTTCTGTATCTAAGGAACTATTATCATCTTTAGGAATAGAAAGGCAAAAGTAAGATAGGAATAAAAGATTGTATGTTCTCGAAATTTATGTATGCATATATTAAGAGGATTTCATGTGTGTACCTTTTGTGGTATAGAAGTATTAGTTTGCACATTTCGTAAATATTGTGATGAAAAACAAAATCCTTGTAGGGTCATTTAGTAACATTAACTGAGTGGTTGACATGGCATCTGGCATGGTCAGGTGTATCCATTACCACCAGGTGAGCGAACTGACGGTCTCGTGCACGTCGAATCATAAAAAAAATGTTTGGATGTTCAGCAAGTTTTTTCGTGCTTTCATCAATACTTTTTAATTGCCGTACCAGTTACTATGCAGCAAAATATTATTAAATTACATTTCTTTAACGCATGACTCATTTCAACGATATTTTGACTAAACAAAATAATAAACTTCTAATCCTTTAACTTGACCGTTAAATTATTCTTACCATGTCCGCCCATTTCTTTTTAAATAAAGCATGAGATGGAATTTAATGTGACCGCTAATGGTTAATTTCCCCTGGGTACTTCATTTTCCGTGTTATCCCAGGCTGACGTCCAACGAAACTTTGTTAAACTTGCCGAGGAGATAAGCCGGGAATAAACATCACAGTTGAAATTGCGTTGTTTTAGAAATAAAAGAAACGTCGTACTCGTCTCAAGAGACGTATTTTGTTAGTGGAAAAGTTTTTGCTCTAATGAAATGAGATTGTAAAAGAGACGTACATTGCAGCTTTCTTGAATAAATCTAGACTTTTTAAGATGTTGTACAAAAAAACAATTTCATTGAAGCAGAAGCAAGACAAATGTGCACTGTTTACATAAGCAAATTTAATTCAGGCACAGTAATTTTTACGAGTGTTTTTTTTTTTTTTTAGTATTTTGACGCTCTTACGGTGAAGGAAAACATCGTGAGGAAACCTTCATGCACGCTTGCGAAGAGATTCGAAGGTTGTGTGTGAAGTCGTCCAATCCGCACTAGGCCCGCGTGGACGACTAAGGCCTAATCACCCTATACGGGTAGGCTCGTGCCCCTCGGTGGGGACGTTTAATGAGCTGATGATGATGATGATGATGACAGTAATTTTATTGCTTACATTGGTATAATCTATCATCTATCCCACTGAAGTGACAGGCCAGGCAACACAACATGCATTACCATTCTTATATCTGAATATCAGGGCCGAAGGCTCACCCTGCCCGCCGATTCTCGGAATAATCTTTCTTTGGAGTCAATCAAGTGATTCAGCCTGTCATGTCCTTACCAAACTGCGTCAAATTGAACAAAGTTATTTTCACTGTGTAGTCTCCCCGTGGGATTCGAACCAATGACCCCTAGATCACGTAGCGATCTAAACCAACTCTAAACTAGAACACGGAGGCAGTTACACTCCGCTAAAACACAACTAATTTCGAGAAAATAACGTTGAATTATTTTCAATTTAACGGTGGACCACAACTTAAGTTAAAACCTTCCAATTGAAATAATCGTTGATCTAAAAAATAAAGCATACAATTCGATTAGGAACCTGCACATTAGTTCTCAATAAAATCTAATACGGAAACTTTAAAACCACAAGTTAAGTTTATTGTAACTTGCACTACCAGAAACTTTTCTACTATCGTATATAAGATGTCATAGCTGGGATTACAGTTCCCAAGATTGGTTTCATTGCCCCAACCTAGGTTTTGATTTTATTAAATCCGAGTTTTTTTATTTATTTTATCATTGACTACATTTAAACGTCATAATTTGTTAAGTTTTACTATGCTTTTGGCCCTTCACTACAAAATCAATAAAGGTTCACGACAGTCTTGATAAGGGAAGTGTAATTAATTATAAAGCCCACAAACATGAATAATGGAACGATTATAGTTTATATATAGGGAAGTAAAATACATTTTGATGTAAACAAAATGGTGGCACACGTTGTCGCATGCTCAGTCAGAGGCGCGTACTGTGATTCGTTTTTAAAAATATAGTCGAAGTGATTTTTTAGCAAAAAAGTTAGAAAAAAAAATTATAATAAATAAGCAAGATTGGATGTCGCTTAGTTTTTCCGGCATTCATATTTTGGGACACAACCCAAGCCTCAGCTGCACGCGGTATAGAGACCAAATTTCTGGTATTCAAACATTGGACTAGTGTAGCGTGAGTTCGAAGTCGGAAGTCGTTGAGAAATGACTTTGTCCAGCAATTTAAGTTATAGGTAGTTTAATGATAGCCAGACAGACCTAGTAGGAACTCAGCTATCACAATAGAAATTTCAGTTTTAATTTTCTTTATGTTCATTCTTTGAATTATTTAATTTTTCTACAACACTGCGTACAAACTTTAATTGCATTTCCAGTCCGGGCGCATATCCTAAAAACCCGCCGAGTAAAGCCGTTCCTCGTAAATTTATAACCGGTTTAGCCGCAACAAAACGGGAAGAAAACAATAATGTGTTGTTATGAAATACGATCCAGGGGCATGACTCTCCCCACGGTAATGGCATGATTTTTCATGGCAAAGAAAACAGCGACATTTTCTAATAAATCGGAGCCGGATTAGTATGTTTTCCATTCATTTAAACCGGCATTTATCACATACAATAGTTCAATTGTGGTAGACATTGATATGGGATCTATTTGAGTTATTAGACTTATTATTTCTAAACACTTCAAACGTATTTGTAACCCCTGAGCCAAATAAGTTCAGAGTCTACTACTTACTAGTCTACTTATTATACCATAAAAAAGATTATTGCTTTCTTTGCCTAAATATGCATCATTTACACCAGGTTTATTAAAACAATTATATCTTCTCGTATTACTTTAGATTTGGTAGTTATATGACTGGATAAATTTTATAAAATATTTTACATCGTCACAAATAAATATTTTCATTGTCTTCTTCGGTATCCTTTTTTACTCGTATAGGTTACCATCAGTTGGTATCAGGTGGGCCGTTTACTTAATTTAAATCCTGTGTTAAAACACATTGAATACACATTTCAGGCATTCACACACACATATGATTACACTTGTTCCTGTATTGTGATTTATGAATTATGTTCTTAAAAAATACATTTCATCGGTTTAAACCCTTATATTTTGATAATTGGTACTCTAATAAGGTTCGAATTATAAATCTATCCATATATAAATAATGTAGTAACTAATTTGCATACAACATCTGTCGTAGATTGCATCCCTGGATGGAGAAATATCATTTCACAATTAGTACAATATTGATAACGTTCCGTCTAACAAATATGACATAATTGATTTAAATCTCGCATTGGTTATAATATAGACGACTCAATGTGGAATACTGGGCTTTCATGAAGATAACGTGTGCTCTGACCTCGAGTTCACAGATGTCCTCAGAGATCTATTTACGGACTGTTATTTCATTACGACTGAACATTTGCGAGTCAAATGTGGTCTTTGATAGCAAATAAGAGTGCTTTTGTCAACTGTGAATGGTCATAGAACTAATTATTTATTTATACATTATATATTACTACAAATAATTTTAAATCAGTTGCTTAACAAATGTACCACTTGCTGGTACATACGAGATGGTGCTATGAAAATGTTTTAAAAAATATGTTTGAAATGATTCTAGTGCAATAAAAATTACCTTCTTTGTATGTCGTACATATTAACGAAAGGACAAATTTATGGACTTTCTGGGCCGGTCTTGGAAACCGCTAATATTCCCTTTTGTCATCAATAAAATTAATAACCGTAGAAATACATAACTGTTAGCTGCGGTAAAACAGTTAACACGCAAAAATATTTCAAAGTAAAGGGTACAAATACACGTAAATCTGATAAAGACCCGAATAGATCGAATATGCCAATTTTGGGCGGCCTACGTCACTAATTTACTATGGTAACATGGACCGGGTGACCCCGGCCAAACTGACTACAAGTCCCATTAGTGCAGGGATATATCCGGACCAATCCGGATCCCAAATCCCCCCTCCTCCTTTCCCGATCTGCCCGTTATTTTGCATTAATGTTTGAAACTTCGACCCTTATTCCTGTCTGATGAGGAAAATTTTGTTGTAGCGTTGATTATGAAAAATTTTGCAAACCACGTTTAGATTAATGATTTTAAAGTGAGAAGTTTTCGAAACGACCTACCTTAGGTAATGTTTATAACATAAATAATTTTTGTACGTTATCATGAGCTATTAGTAATTTTAAAGGAAACTGATTACAAAATGTTGATTTCAATCGTATCTACACCAATTTTGTATGCGCTCTGTAGATGGGCAGTCTTACTAATACACAAATAATAGATTTGGCTTTGTCTTTCCTCGTTGGTTTTCGAGCTGATAGACCTTTGATTTAGGGAGTGTTTATTTCTTTTACATATAAAAGCTTGACTTTCTTATGGTCTATATAATAATATAAAGGTCCTAAAAGTGCCCAACTTTGAAACTCTAAAAGGGGAGTGAGTCACAAAAGACCTTCTAGACAAAGATTTCTACATATTATGGAAGTCTTTTCTACTAGATCGAGACGACTACAGGTCTGTATTAAACTGAATAGCTTCAAACCCAAATAATATATATTTAGGGTCAAGGTCACTCAAATTATACTGAATCAATTAATGCAAAGCAGGAATCCATGTATAGTTATCTATCTTTAGTTAAATACGCAGTTGGTTTTCTTTTAACAAAGACCATGAAATTAGGAATAACAATCTACGGACCAGGCCGCTGCGTCACGTGAATATTAATTAATGACCAAAATATCAATTGCCTATCGGCAGTCCCCAAAAATTGTAAAATGTATTTTGTTTTTTAAGAAAATATTTAAGTAGTACGAGTACACTGTGACATTGGTGCAATGAATACGAATAATAAATATTCTTTATACAACCCTCCTTCTTGTCTCCGCATTCCGCCTATTGTCCGTCGCCAGACGATCCTTATTACGCTCCAAAAAATGACAGCGCAAAATATCAGCAGACGGCGCAATATCAATAATTCATCGTAAAACTAAAAAGCACTCGAGTCGAGTTAATTAAAATGTCCCGGGTAGGACCACCATTAACGGGGATGAAAAAGCGATTTCCCTAGGAGCGGGTTTTAAAGGCATCGACGGGTCTTACTTCACTGAAAGGAGGGCTCCGCGGCTTACCGGCTTCAGAAAGGTTCTTTTATTGATTGCCACGGTGTTTTTTATTGATGGGCCCCTTTTTTAGCAACTATGTTGGTTTCAACCATTGTAGAGTTTTCCAAACCATTTTTTAGAATTTATCAAAATAATTAATCAAATATCATAATCAAAATATTGAAATAGAATTTCTTCTACATATTATATAATTTCTGAAGATTTAATCGCCATAGGGACAGAAAAAGCAACTTTGTTTTATACTATATAGTGATGTAGTAGAATTATTTTTAAAAAAAATTTCGTTAACTTTGTGTCATCTACTTTTACGAGCCTACCCGTAACGGCTGTTTAGGCCTTAGTAGTCCACGCGGTCTCAGTACGAATTATATTTACGTTTTAAATATTTATAATTTATATATATTCTAAATAGATATTTTTATGTTTTATTTACATCCTGATGCGTAGTGGTCCAGAAATTATGTAGATAAATATACCTACTTGCACTTAAACTTTAATGTATCAAAACCGAACAGGGCCGTAAATTAGAAACATTTTTCAAAGTAATAATGATCTATCTGTTACGTATTAACTTTAAAAATAAAATATCGTGATCAGAAAAACCGAGCAATTATTTTGAATGATTGATGAACAACCATTTGTTATGTTCATGGACATGTAAATAATATCGCAGTGAGGCTGTAAATCGGATTTTTACAACTTTTGCAATAAAATGTAAATAAACGGAAAAAGTTAAATTATACTAGACAGTTTTAATACCGAGTACCACGGCTCGGCTAATGTCGAGGCGAGACTCGTTGTTAAAATACATTATACCATTTCATTGGTCTTCTAGTAGGCCTATTAAAATTATATTTTAAACCAAATATTTAATGTTAGCAGTGTGGCATAGAATTAACTAATGTGTTTCTCGTGTTAGTAAATAGATATTATAGAATATTCGGTTATACGACGCTCTTACAGTGAAAGAAAACATCGTTAGGAAACCTGTGCACACCTGCGAAAAGATTCAAAGGTTGTGCGTGAAGGTGTCCAAACCGCACTTGGCCCGCGTGGACGACTAAGGCCTAATAATCACACTATACGGATAGGCCCGTGCCCTCGTTGGGGACGTTTAATGAGCTAATGATGGTGATTCGGTAAAGTAAACACTTTTGTAGACAAAATTCAGATTTGTAAAGAGGTTCAAGCCTAAGCAGCCATAATAAAGGACGATGGTGCTTTTTGTGTTTCGATATAATCTTAGATTAGTCTTGACGTAGCATTTCAGTAACAAAATGCCAGAAACACTTACACAAAACGGAAGGCCAAACTATGTATTAGCTAGCAGAACAGTATGATCTTTTCTAAATTGAGCTTTATATATGAAAAGAGACTTAGTTGTGTCATATTGTATATATTTACAAAAAATATATAAAGACATTTACAATATAATAAGGATATGTTACAGTGATGACGTCTGTAGGTCATTATAGATTGCCTTTCGACGTACTATTTGGTATAATGGTTGAGACGTCAGCTACTACACTAAGGGTTCCCGGTTCGATTCCCGGGCAGGACAAACATTTGTGTGCATAAACATGTCTGTTTGTATTGGTCAAGGAGTTTTCTATGTATAATATGTGAAAATAATCGAAGTATTTACATAAAAATTTATAAATATGTTTATCCGTTGTTTAGTAAACATACTACAGGCTTCACGCTTAACTTGGGGCTAGATGGCGCAGTGTGAATGTCGCAAATAAATGTATTTATTAAATGTAGTAAATATCCATTTATGAAGTATGAATTAAAAGGAATTATAGTCTAAACAACAAAATACTTTATTTGAATAGGTTTGGAAATGTTTTATATTAGAAATACCCCTAAACAAAGAAGTAATGAATTTGACGAAAGTATTTATACTTAGTTAAGTAGTTACAAAACTTATCCTAAAAATCTTATTATAGTAATTGTTAATCTAGTAAACACACTTTAATTCTGGAACAGATCGCTCGTAACGATAAGGCCACCTTTACCCTCTGTGTTGGTTTAAATGTTTTTGTGTATGAATTTACTACAAATTATTTGTGAGCAATAAAGAGTATATCTATACTAATAGTTGGGTACACCAAGTAACACAAGTAAATATCTTGTTTATTCTAGTGATTTTATAGTATTTGTTCTTGTCTATATCAGCCGTAAGTGCCATTTTGTCTGTGGTTTGCCAATACAGTTCTTTCATTTCAGTTTTCTTTCTTTATTCAATAGATTAATGTATAATGTTTTGTGACCAATGTCATAATTTTTTTTGGCCTTCGAGAGCTCTAAATTTCTCACGTATGACATAAACAGATTATGATCAAAGTTAATATGGACTAAAGCCCGTCCGACGAGTTATTGCTGGCTTGTATTACACTTGCCGCAATGTCTAACAGTCTTCATAAATTCACACCTCTTAGTCACATTATGTTGACTCATAAAAACATAAATTTTAATAAAACGGAGTACTTCCGTTGATCTTTCAAGGCGTTATTTACAATGGTCGCCTCATTCGCGTCGCGTATATGAAGGAGCTATAAAGACTGCTTAACGCCTTCTGCGACGGAAAGGAGACGTTAAGTGCTATGTTTGTGACACTTATACGCAAAAATGAAACGGTTCTTCCTATTTTTATGTAAGAAATAATGAAAGCACAACACTCGTAACTGGGACGGAATTATGTTTGACAAAGAGTTCATCTTGTTTTTCTTCTTTTATTTTGTCATGTGTCAACACACCAACAAGAAATACGCGGGCCGGTTGGTGTTCATCACCTCTCAACTTGTTTCTTAATTCTTTGGCTATCTTTCCCATACAGCACAATAGTCGGAGAGCCGGCCGTATAAAAGTCAAATGTATCAGATACATGAACAATTTTTTAAATATATTCTGAGAAACCATAGAACTAAAGGTTTCGCGTCAAAACTATTTTATTTACAATGTCTGAAATTACAACTGGAAGTGAGGTCATAATTTTGCATGCGGGCAAAATCAGACATTTTCAGGGGCGACCTTTAGTTCTATGGTTTTTCAGACTATATTAAAAAAAATATCATATATCTGATCCATAGGACTTTTATACGGCCGGTTCTCGGATTATAATTGTAGTGAGGTTAGATCGTAACCCATATCGCGGGCCTAATGCTTCATTCTTAGGGGAAAACAAGATAGGTAAAACCGCGACAATTTTTTTACTTTTTTATCATCTATAGGCAGATATTAAACCGCTATCTTACCTGATGATAAGTAACGATGCGGCCGAGGACGGATCAGGCCTGCCTAGAAAAAGCCTATTCACTCTTACCATTATTCATTTATTTCTTTATTCCAGTATCCATGGTCACTTCTTCACCTTCTGGGGCGTGACAAATTCACGTACGCCTGCTGTGTTAGTGCATCAGGTGAAGAAATTAAATTTTTGTAGTTTTATTTATTTCAAACTAGTTTATATAATATAAGGAATATAGTCTTACTAGTTTACATAGGTTATATAAGGAAAGTTGTAATTAAATCAGTAAGGTAAGGTAAGACGAAATGGTACTGTATTATTTTGATTATCGAAAAACTTAGAAGCATTCGTTACAACTACGAATGCTATTCTGTAATATTCACAAATCAATGTACTCGTTATGCACCCAACGTGTTAAGATCCACTATGGATATCTATCTTGGGATCATTCATTATTGTTTGAATGTGTTTACATCTGCGTAGATAATTTTTGCTAATTAGTAGAAAATTCTACAACTGCCGATATAGAGATTAATTATTATTTAGATATGTGTTAGAGCGGCATTTTCACTTATGAATGTGAATACTTTACGTAAACTGTCAATAAAGTTCAGAAATGTTAACTTTTTTCTGGAGTATTCTAAGTAGTTATTTGATTCAGTGCCAGATATCGTCTGTGAAAAGCAGTGCTAAGCATATCTATATCTCGGAATGGGGCACTTGTGTTGCAAATACTTACGTGAAACTAATTGATAATTACTACTTCCAATCTTCTTGTTGCTATTCAAAAGATGTGAGGGTCTTATCATTTACTTTTCCAGACTCTTGTCCATTTCACCAGCTAATAGTGCATAACGATGCTTATGACAGATGCTTTTTCAAATTTCATTTAAACTATGGCTCGATTGTTACATAACTATTGACAAATTTAATATTAAAATTGAGTATGCTTGCTTGCGTGCTTATTAACGAAAACACTGTTCCTGATAATTTGTTTGCATCAAATAAAAAAACTAAATATTACTGGCTACCTACATGAAGACGTATACCTTACAAGAATGTAACGTATATGATCTAACAACTGGAGTATTCTTCCGTAAACTTTGCTTCTGACACAAAAAGACTATGTCGTTACAATAATAATTTATACTTATACGTAAGTTTTAATATCCTTTACATAATAATAACTAGTATGATCATTAAGTATAACCTTAAGAGTCAAATGCTCGACACTCATCTCCCCTATTTAATTTTTTATTTAACACTACATGGAATCTTTTAAAGGCCGTCTCTCTATTTTCAGTATGGTCATCCTTAGCTAAGTTCCTTATACGTTGTCTACATTTAAGGATCTTCTACTGTATTCGAGTATCTGTTCTTCGGACTTTGTGCCCCGCTCATTACCCCTTCAGCTTGGTGACTTCATAAAGTCGCTTATTTCAGTGAGTCATGGCTGACCTAACCTTACCTTAAGCCTAAGTAGGTGTGTGATGTTATGTAAGAGACACTCGTGGTTTTTGAAACATTTTAATTTAATACTCATTTTATAGTGCACAATTAAAGTTTCAACTAAATAACAAAGGAACTAATAAAGTTTTTGAAATCCTTCTTGTTATTGCTATATATATTACATAGTTTATGCGTAACTCTTATAGAGAATTTGAAGCCTAAAAATTATTTAAAATATGAGTACTTGAAGTTAGAATGAATCATTGTTTCGTTAAAGCGTGATATTTAGTTTCTTAAACATTATTTTCAATATTCAGAAAGTAAAACTTGGTAAATCATTAATAATGTTGTATAATAAAATTAGCGCAAGTTGCAAGAAACTTGCATTAAGACTTCAGACTTTCCTAATTACGTTAAAATGTTACTTCTTTGTAAAACATTTCCACCGTTGAAAGTAACTATAAGTTTTCATACTTACGAGTATTTGTCGTAACGAAAAAGTTGAAGTGTTAGGAACTCTACTATATTGGTATTGCGATGAATAAATGTTAACTTAAAAAAATACTGATATTAAGTATTAAACGATTAGGTCTACCAAAGATCTGTTTTATTTTACAACATGCGCATATTTTAAATGGGCATTTGACAAGGCGCTGATGATATATATTTTAATTAAATGGTTAAATAGCATGAATAAAAAGGTCCTTCTAAGAAAGGCTAAGTAGTACCCTGATGGTAAAAGAAAAGTATTAACTTCTTGATGTTGTAAAGTAAATGTCATCCAAAAATACAAATGTAAATGTTATATTGTATTACTCCCATACAATAAAGCTAATATATTTCGAAAGTAAATTTGGAATTTAACACCCACATTATAGAACAAAGCTTTTACAAAGAATGCTGTTTCTGTATGCATATTTTCGTTAGAAGAAAATTACAATATTTAAAATTTCTTATCTCTTGACTTCCTATTTTACATTTACAATATTTAAATTCACAAAATGAAATGTATGTGTGCACACTAACTAAACCATATTTGTACCATAGTTAAGCTCCAACAATGCTTATTTACAAAGTAAACTAAGCATAACCCTTTGTGCACCTCGTGTTATTCCACCGTTCAAGCTTCATTTAAATTTCAACGCCGCATCACAGCGGGTTACATTCGTAAGTGCATTTTTTATGAAGTCTTTAACCTTTAACTCTTAAGCTGGTTTGAATTTTAATGAGTTAATACATCAATACATCATCAACTTATAAAACGGCGTTCGCTAAGTTGCCTAAAGAGTTATTGAAGAGTCCTGCATCGAGCTCGCAGCAGGGTGCCAACACTGAGGTATCTTTAAGAAACAACCTGCCCTTTCATATATGTACGGTAGAATAGTATTACAGATTGAAATAACGACAACGGTAAAGAAATTTATTTTTTACCTATAATAAAGAGTAGGTAAAAAGTACATCGTATTGGATTATTTGCATTTTAAATGTTGACTCAATTTTTATTTGAACCTAACCTAATAACTCATTGTCTGTTGAAAGGTCCATAAACTATTTCTTGCTTAACGCTTGTGAGCTTGTGTCAACAAAACTGGTGTGTTGTAAATGCGACCTATTAAATTTCATACTATTTTTTATGTAAAGGTAAGTTTCATTTGATGTTAGTCCTCCGAAGGAGCAACTAGAGTGATGCCAACCTCAAAATACAAAAGCACAAGGTAATGAGGAGGAATAAGGCGTCGGTGGCTCATTGATATGGACTATTGGCTTCTGATCTGGTCAACCCATACGTGCCGAAGCATGGCTCTCCCAAACTTTAAGTCGTTACAAGTACAACTAAATCTGATTGTACCACTTTTCATTATCAGTCATTAAACGTCCCCACCAAGGGGCACCCGTATAGGATATTTAGTCATCACACGGGCCCAGTGCGGTTTGCCGACTTCACGCACAACCTTTGAATTTCTTCGTAGCTGCAGGTTTCTTCGCGATGTTTTCCTCCATTGTAATAGCGTCTGATAAACGTACATTAAATTTCGAAAGAATGTGGTACGTGGCAGATTTTGAACCTGTACCCTTCTTCTGAAAGCAACAGTCCACACCAACGAGCCACCGACGCTCATAGTACCATCGCCGAAGTAAAATAAAGTACTACTTTTAAGCAAGGAAAAAGCAAATGCACTTACCATCCGTCGCCATTCTTAAGTTTACTCTTACGCAATCAATCCATCCGTCGCCAAATGAAATATCGACAAGCAAAAACCATACAATGACATCGATTTGAGTGTTTTTGTACTCTACTCTTACAATGGATGAAAAATATTTATACGCATATTTTAGAAGGCTATTACTGTGCTGTCACGGCTGAGTTAAAGTACCGCTGCACAAATACTTGACTCAACAATCGAGTTGTATTTCTTGACGTACTGTTAAGCAGTAAACGAAGTGCGTGCGGACCATTACACATAGACTGCCTATTATGTAAAATAGTCAAATGTTAGCTTCGAACGCGGATGTTTATCAAATACTCGTTAAGTTTGTGGGTTGTTTGAATTGGCGCATGCGCGATCGTTCGATAGCCACTTCAAAGGTACCACTGTCTGTTCACATTTGTCTACTTTTTCATCTCAGTTTAATTTCACTCATGATTGTTTTCAAATATTTACTCAATTCGTATCGGTTAAATAATTTTGGTTTACTCTTAAGGTGTCAACGCCTATATGGTATGATGGCTTCTGTTCTACAGTACATGTTTAATATTGTAGTGATGATGATGCTATGGCCTTGGTTTCCATATACTTGTCTGAAGTGGCAGAGATCCCTTTAAGTTAAGACCGCAAATTTGTCATAGTTTTATATTCATAGAACTTTTTACTCATAGAGCTGCCTGTAGGGACGGCAGAAGAATACATGTGTCCCACCCTACTCCTCCGAGGGTGTCGTAGGAGCCGACTAAGGGATCTTATACCGGATGGTGGGCAGCAGCGCCATCCTGCGTACTGGTCCACACTGCGGTCACCAACCCGCCTGCCCAGCGTGGTGACTACGGGCATTTACCCCCCATGAGTAGCGCCAACCAGAATCGAGCCCCAGTTCCCGGCAGCCCCACTATTCCCGACCACGGCAGCGGTCGCGGTCACGGTGGGGCGGGGGTGCGAAGAATCCCCGGGTTACGAAAGGCTGCCTCAAAAAACTGACATTGGCTACGTATAATGGACGCACGATACGGCTGGACCATCACCTCTCCGAATTGGAAGAAGAGCTAAGTCATATTAACTGGAGCATACTGGGGTTATCTGAAGTCCGAAGAGAGGGAGGACACGATGACCCTGGACTCCGGAAGCTTGCTCTACTTCCGAGAAGGTGATAGGGTTTCCCAGGGTGGTGTCGGTTTTCTGGTTCACAAGTCCCTTGTCAGCAACGTTGTGGAAATCAGTAGTGTGTCGAACCGGGTAGCGTACCTTGTACTTAAACTCACCGACAGGTACTCCCTGAAGGTGGTACAGGTATATGCGCCGACCTCGTCACACTCTGACGAAGAGGTTGAAGCCGTGTATGAGGATATCTCCAGAGCCATACATGGCACAACTTCGACCTTCTACAATGTTGTTATGGGGACTTCAACGCTAAAGTGGGAGTACAAGAACGCGGCGAATCGAAAATCGGACTTCATGGATTGGGGAATCACAGGGGGCAGATGCTGGTCAACTTCCTCGAAATGGAGGGGCTCTTCTTGATGAATTCTTTCTTTAAGAAGAAGCCTCAGAGAAGATGGACCTGGCAGAGCCCGAACACTGTGACAAGGAACGAGATAGATTTTATTATGGCGGATAAGCGACATATATTTAAAGATGTCTCAGTGGTCAACAGGTTTAAAACCGGTAGTGATCACCGACTTGTCCGAGGCACTTTGAATATATGTTTTCAGGCTGAACGGTCTCGCTTAATAAAATCTACTCTCAGACCTACGCCGCTCCAAATACACTATGGGTCCGAACAGTTCCAATTGGAACTTCAAAATCGATTCGACTCGCTGGAAACCACTGGCGGCGGAATGTACACTGGGTCGCAGGCATTTCCCGACGATGAAACGAGCTTAGTCGTCCAAACTTTCTCCCGAAACCCTGGATTTGATGAGGCTGAGACGCGAGATGCCATCTCTCTCCAAGCGGATACGAAAACTCGTTCGCAGGGACCTCCGCTGTTTCAATACAAGGTTCATTAAGGACCTTATTGAACAGAACAGGGGGCCCAAAGTTTTCCAAAAACCACTTGGGAAGAGCCATCTGGTTAAGCTTAAGACAGCAGATGGGCAATTACTTGCGACTCGCCCACAGATCCTGGAAGAGGTTGAGAAATTCTATGGACGACTGTATTCATCGAGCGCTCATCAGCCACAGACCGAGGACACCGAAGATCCACGTGCCCCACTAAGGCGCCATTATACGCAGGATATCCCGGATGTTGACGTTAGCGAGATTAGTGCAGCACTGGAGCAACTCCGGAATGGGAGGGCCCCGGGGATGACGGTATTACGACAGAGCTCCTAAAAGCCGGTGGACAGCCCGTCCTTAGGGCATTAGTTGAGCTCTTTAATGCCGTCATCACCAAGGAACTACAACAGAGGCGTGGTCCAGAAGCGTTGTCGTCTTATTCTTCAAGAAGGGTGACAAAACTCTCTTGAAGAATTACAGACCGATAGCGCTTCTGAGCCACGTCTATAAGTTGTTTTCTAGAGTTGTAGCGAACCGTCTCGCCATTAGACTTGACGAATTCCAACCACTGGAGCAGGCTGGGTTTCGAAAAGGCTACAGCACCGTGGACCACATCCATACTGTTCGGCAGCTTATACAGAAGACCGAAGAGTATAACCAGCCGCTGTGTATGGCATTTGTGGACTACGAGAAAGCCTTCGACTCCGTCGAAACCTGGGCTGTTCTGGAGGCTCTGCAGCGATGCGGTATCGACTGGCGATATATCGAGGTGATGAAGTGTCTCTCCAACGCAGCGACGATGACCGTTCAGATCCAAGACCAGCGGACAAGACCCATCCAATGGCGTCGTGGTGTGAGACAGGGGATGTATATCCCCGAAACTGTTCACAAACGCATTGGAGGATGTCTTCAAGACCCTGGACTGGTCTGAACGAGGCGTCAACGTCAATGGAGAGTATATTTTTCATCTTCGTTTTGCTGACGATATCGTCATCGTGGCAGAGTCATCGGAAGAGCTTGCGGAGATGCTGAACAGCCTAATGAATCTTCCCGACGAGTTGGGCTTGGCATGAATTTGGACAAGACGAAAGTCATGTTCAACAGTCATGTCATGTCACAACCGATATGCGTCGATGGCGTCCGTCTCGAGGTTGTGCAGGAGTATATCTACCTGGGCCAAACCATCCAACTTGGCCGGCATAACTTCGAGAGGAGGCTAGTAGGAGGATTCAGTTGGGCTGGGCGGCATTCGGTAAGCTACGTCATGTCTTAACGTCAACTATTCCGCAATGCTTAAAGACGAAAGTCTTTGAGCAATGCGTCCTACCCGTACTAACATACGCAGCTGAGACATGGACACTGACTGCGGGATTGGTTCACAAGTTCAAAGTCACTCAACGCGCAATGGAGCGAGCTATGCTTGGAGTCTCTCTTAGGGATAAGATTAGAAATGATTTAATCGCAAGAGAACTAAAGTTACCGACATAGCCCGCCGGATCAGCAAGTTGAAGTGGCAGTGGGCTGGTCACGTATGTCGCAGAACCGATGGCCGTTGGAGCAGACGAGTTCTGGAGTGGAGACCGCGTCTTGGCAAGCGTAGCGTAGGACGCCCTCCGGCCCGATGGACCGACGACTTGCGAAAGGTCGCTGGTGGAGCTGGATGAGAAAGCGGAGGACCGGGATGTCTGGCGCAAAATGGGGGAGACCTATGTCCAGCAGCGGACTGCGATAGGTTGAAGAGAGAAATCAAATAAAAAATAACAAAATAAGAGATAAAATATTATTTTATTAAAGTTTGATGAAATATCTTTATTAATGGACATTCGGACAATATGTATGTAAAATTAAAACAAAGCTTTTGTTCTGTTCACAGAACAGTAAATCCTTTCAACATATTTATGAACTGCTAAAACAAAAATCACCAAAGGTGCCGGAGGACTCAAAACATTTATCCTCATTAACTTCCCACCGAGAAATCCCATTTGAATTTTGTTCGATGTTGATTTTGAATTTAGTATTATAATATAGTGTTTGCTCTACGTGTTTACATTAAAAATGATAAAGACCACCCGGCTTTGTATGAGAGCATAATTCGGTGGATCGTTTTATACTACAGCAGTTGGTTCGACTCAGTGCAAACAGTGCTAAGCAAACAACACCTCTCAAGGAGGAAAGCGGGCTGAGAACCCTCACGACACTGCATCGAATAAAATCTTTAGTCGTAAAGAACTATTTGGACAATTTCTGCGACTATTTCCACGTAGGAAGGTTTATAATTGACTGCTTCCTGCGTGCTCAAATTCACATGCTGGTTAAGTACTATTGTAAATAAGCTCGACGAAAATTGGATTGTGTTGAAAAACTATAGTTTGACGCTTTCTGTTTGATGATTTTAAATATGACCTGTCTGATAAATATTTTCTTATTAAAATGCCATGGGTAATGACATGACACTTGTAATACCATTCCAATTGGTTTTATTAAACACATTTATAACAAATAACTTTGAACACCATATTTTACATCTTATAGGTAGATTATAGAAATCAACGTTTTATTTGTACAGAAAAAACTAAAAAAAACTATGAGCAAGAAAATAATTTTGCTTTTTTATATTTAAACATGAAATAAGTCAACTATCTAAAACTATCTAGATAATATAAATTATGGTCAGCGGAAGGGAGTGTCGACGTATATATTTAAAGGTTCGATATTTGGGCATGTAAGCGTACAAGCAATGATTCTTGCATTTTTCTTTTGAAATATTTTTGTTTCTCGTATAGGCTTTTTCCAACAACCCTAAACTCTCTTGGGAAATCAAAACTATCGATTTTGCTATTTGTATCCTTTTGTCTTAGAAAAGAGAAACGAGTAGTGTTTGACTTCTGAAAAACACAGCAAAAATGCTTTAACTCTCAAGACTAAAACTATATTAATATTCATATTGGGGTTTGGGGGCTATTACAGACCTAGTCACATCGACCTAGAAGATCTTCGCTTCCCTATTTAAGTTCGTTTAAAAGTTTGGAACTTCTCTATTCAACCTATCGCAGTCCACTGCTGGACATAAGTCTCCCCCTGTTTGGAACTTATCAGGAAGTATTTGATATCATTTGGGCATAAATGAAAGTGGATTTGTAACTAAAACTATGTATATCTGTCTTTAATGTGTCTTGATTACTTGTGGAAGATTACTGCTTCATGCTAGATGAGGAATTAAAAGCGTGTACATTAACACCATCACTTGGAACTATCACGTTTTCAGTAACCCAAAGAACGTTGCTAACGACGTTATCAAGGTGCAAAAACGTCAGCTTGAAAGGCTGAAATGTGCCGGGAGACTAGACGAAAAAATACGTTTCCGACTGGTGTTCGTACATACTACGCTATTGAAAGCGACCACAAAACAAAATAATAATAGGTACTTAGGCAATGATTTAAATACATTGAATGTTGTTGTTGTTTGTATTTCTTGCAAATAAGCGTTCTTTTTGTTAGCAATTCTGTACTTTGAATAAATTGTGATAAAGTATCACTTTAAATAATATAGATTAAAAGCAAACAGACAGGAACACATTAACAAATGTGTATCTATTATTAATTATATGTTCCTTGGCAGTTAGAGCTGAGCGTTTCTGTTTAGAGTGGAGACCGCATCTTGGCCAAGGCAGTATAGGATGCTCGACCTGTTATCTGCAAAACGTCGCTGGTGGAGGCTGGATGAAAATATCAAATGAGGAGACCGGAATATCTGGCGCAGAATGGGGAAGACATAATAACGAATCTCTGTTCACTGCTGAACATATTATGTTCACCGGCGGACCGAGATAGGCTTAAGAGATAATTTTTTTCGCTAATAATTTCACTCAGTCAGTTATACTTTTAATATTTTTAAGCGAGATTGCTAAATTTTTTACTAAAAAACTTTTCGAAGCATTCATTAACTTCAGATAGAAAAGTCGTCATCATTGTTTTAAATGATACCCTGTATTCTTTATTCTGACTAACTACTTTTCCTTTCGATGACTGTGTGGGAAATAAAATTAAATGAGATTTTTTTCTTTAGGGATGTTACAAAAATGTAATGTACATTTATTTTTATATATTAATATCAGTTTATTTTACTCTAGGGCGTATCATAAAAACCCACCTAGTATGCACCAGGTCGACGTATTTGCGATCCCCCCGGCGATAGCACGCACGGCACCCGATGCCATAGCGCCGTGCCTATTTGTAATTTACTTAAAAATATGGACGTAGATAGAGGGGCCCTCCGGCTAATTCCGTTGTATTGTTACACCTCGGTCGGTGTCGGGAATTCGATAGCAATTCAGATATTAGATTGTACTGTTTGAATACATTGACATATTTAATTTTCAAAAGTTCGCATTTGATAGAACCCTGTGTAAGAGATATCAAATAATAGGATATTTTAAGCTGAAGCCTTAAATGTCTTTATGAGAATAAATGTCTTTAAAACTAAACATAATTAAGCGGGCGTTAAATTAAATTGTATTGTGTTAGTAAATGTTCGCCGTACGAGAAATTCTAAATATTATTTGAATGAAGTTGATGTTGATGAAGAATGAGATGAGCTGAGTACGTATACGTTCCATGATACAAACGAATAATTAAACAGAAAATGAGAATTGTGTTACATCAAATAACACGTGCGAAGCCGCGGGTAAAAGCTAGTGCATTATTATAATTTGACGTTTATATGAGCAGTCCTGAATACAAACCAGATTCTCTCTTCTCTCTCTTTAACCTATCGCAGTCCACTATTGGACATAGGTCTCCCCCATTTTGGGTCAGATATCCCGGTGCTTCGCTTTCCTCATCCAGCCTCCACCAGCGACCTTTCGCAAGTCGTCGGTCCATCGGGCCAGAGGGCGACGTACACTACGCTTGCCAAGATGCGGTCTCCACTCCAGAACTCTTCTGCTCCAACGGCCATCGGTTATGCGACATACGTGACCAGCCCAATGCTTTAGTTCCCTTACGGATGGAATCATTTCTGATCTTATTCCTAAGAGAGACCCCAAGCATAGCTCGCTCAATTGCGCGTTGAATGAATCGTTGACGTTAGGACATGACGTAGCTAACCGAACCAGATTAGCTAATATAAAATAGAAAGTCACTTCAAAAGAAAATAAAGTTAGGTATTAATGAAATAGTGTCCGTGCTATGTGTTCATTATGATATATTAAATGTTTGTTCATTGCCGAAATATGAACACTATGTTAATATTCTGTCATGAGGCTTGTTACCTTTTAGGTTCACAAGTTAAAGGTTTACAGTTCAACCTTTTTGTCATGCGAGTGACTCATGCATAAATAACAAAAAAGGACATACGACGTGTAGAGGATAAAAAATACACAAAGTAACGTGTAGTGCCGACAACCAACCCCATATGTACTGAGTGCCTCATAAATTATTCGGCTGGGAAATATATGGATTAAGTTCTACTTTCCGATGGATTCCGAAGTTGTTTTCATGTCTCAAGTTGATGAAGTATATCATCCAGTTTAATCATAAACTAGCGCAAGGGCTTGTACGAGTAAATTGATAAAACTTTCTTTGAGCCCTGAAGTTTATGTTTATAGAAATCCTACAATCAATCATCTTCATTATCTATTAATCAAATGGAGTTTGTAGTAGGTGGGTATGGCTCGTGCTCCTCGGTGGGGACGTTATAATGAGCTGCTGAAGATGATGTTAAAGGACCTTTTTTTTGAGAGGAGAATCCTGCATTGGATAGTACCCCTTTAGGGCTACTTATGTCGGAATCCTACCAACTAAACTCCTCTTAGCAGTCATGCTTGTCGTGGGAGAGCGCAGGGCGCATCCATCCAATCAGCCCGTCGACGCTATCCACGCATTACATGCGCGGGTCCACCTCCACTCTGTTGGGAGTGAGAGAAGTGTTAATGGAGCCACGAATCACCCTCATATTCACGGGGACTTTATGATATTGCGGAAGCCCCGCAGTCCACTGACCTCGACCCCAATAGGGTGGGTGGAGCCGATGCCACCACTGCCTCCTTCACCCTGTTCTCCGGCGCCTGTTCGCGCTTGCGAGTAGGTTATTTTCGCTTGCCCGTAAAGCTTCTTCCTTACAAAACATCACTTCTTCACAGAAGGTGGTCACAGCTTTCCAGGCATTCTCACTTGCGACCATCTTGGAAATAACACACTCAAGTGTATGATCGTCTCCAATTACAAGCTCTGAGTGCACAATGCTATGTCACCCAGGCAGGACATAATTTTTGGTGGAAAAATTTTGACGCTCAATTAACTTCTAAAGACATAACCGTTGTACTACAATCCTTGTCTAATGCCTTAAATTGTGTTACATTATGATTTCTAATTAAACGCATAAAAACAAACGCAAATGCTCTGATAGAATATTGTACTGGTAAGTCCACTTCAAACGCCTAACCAACTGGGTCAAACTGTTATGCTACGAAAATTATCCACGTCATGCTCAGACGAATGAAACGCAACGTCCAAACTTTAAATGAGTTCCCGAAACCCGCATAAAAGTTTCTGGACCCATTAATACTGATCAGAAATACACCAGCAATGTCATTCTAATTGTCTATTCGAGATTATGTTACGCCAAGTTATGACATTTCATTTAAATTTGTATAATTCACTGGTTTCTGGGACGCATTAATTGCTTCTAAATAAACGTTCGCTGTGGATATTCATGCTATAATTTATATTCATGAGCATTTTATACGTCATAATCTTTGTATTTTAATATTAATGTCGTATAATTAGAGTGTGATAAAGATATTGCGCTAATCCTTTTACGTGTTAAGCAAATCTGTATTTATATATTCCAGCGTAAATTATTATATAATTATTTCTGTTCGTAACAGCTAATCCATATTCAAGCTACCATTGTATTTCACAACTCCTTAAAAGATATTATGAAATACAATGGTAACTTAACTGTATTTATTCAAATTCTTATTCATTTGTTTTAAAATAATCATATGTCATTATTAAGACGTCTACTCCTGTATTAGGTCCATCTGAAAAATCAGCGTTGTTGCGACGTTTGCCATGGGCACCGCCCAACACAAGCTGAGATGGGACCTTTTACCTCTTTATTATAAGTTTTTATATTATTATTCTCCTCAACAATCTCTCTATTAGTTTTTAAGGGTCTTATTCCATTGTAATTTTGTAAAAAGATCAATAAATATTTTCTCATTTCATTTAAAAACGCGTTTTATTAATAATATGAATTAATTGCATTCAAAATTTAAATGACATAAACAAACCATATTAGTCGGTGGTAGAGGTACTGAGTCGTCTAGGAGGCCACATATCCTCCCATGAAATAGTACTTCTGCATTTCGGGACGAGGGCACTGTAGCAAATTATCGGGTATACTTTTATACCCGGTAATTACGAGTAAGGTAGAGGAGACCTATCAGATGTAATATCTCTACCTAACATCTGTTGTCTTGGATGACGGGCGCAGTGCATAATACCTGAATAATACCTGTCTATAGGTTGTTGGTCTCCAACAATGCCCATCTGTCATGGTAAGGCGCATCACTCCTCCTGAGCATCCTGTACATTTTGTAACATCAAAAAAGTACGTAAACACAAATTTTCATTATTTTTTGAAGTTACTGCTAATAACAAATATACTCGTATAATGTCTACAGCTGGTCGGAAGCATCTAAGAATGGGGATATTGTTGGGTCCTCATTTGCTATTTGGATAAGATGCATAACTTGAAGGTGAGTTAGGCTCGGAATCCTCAAAAATTCATACTTAAACCCTATTCATCGCAAAAAAGAACTTAAGGTTTTTTTTGCAGAGATTATAGATACCAATGCTTTCAAAACTGTAAGTAACCTCATTCTGCCAGCCGCATGCGCTTAACGTTACAAATTACAAAGCAATAAAAACTTTGAAATATGTCCATAGACAAGGCTCTTACTAGCCGCATATCATGGTTCAGTCGAGTCATAAATCACCAAAACTAAGCACCTAGTATTGCGTGAGGAACGTTATATACACCGATGTCATAATTTCTGTGTTGATTTCGTTCACCCGTGACTAATGCTTGGGGCTTTAATAATCGCTACCAAATTAGAAGCGAACTATTGTTTGCCTAGCAATTGCGTATAGTTGATAAGTTTTGAGGGTTTATTTTACGATAGTTTCACGGTTTCCGTCGGAAAGTTTGGGTATCAACAAATAATTTTGTTTGGTTCTACGTTAACAATAGTCAACCGCCTGTGCCTAACTTTATAAACGGTTTATACCTAACTGCGTAAAAGTTTATTTATCATTATTATAAGTACCCTTCCTTTTTTGACTTGTATGACATCCATCTGACCAAACAAATGGTATTCTTTGAGGGAATCGCGAACATAATTAAAAGGTAAATAAAATATAAATACACTTTTTGGAATACACGCAACATAATAATAATTTCTGCTAAATTAATTAAACAAGCTTCTAATTATTCTGAATTGTAAAGTGAGGTTAAGCCGCTATACAACTTAATATCCTCATGTTATCATAATTAACTGACATTGATCTATATTATACTTAAACATAAGACTAACAATTCATTTAATGCTACAATCGTTAGCTTTTACTAATTACATGTAATTATATTTGTTCATAACGAAACTTTATATATTATTAGTCTATTAACTGGCCTAAAAAGTCCTACTACGAGGCACATGTATAGCCATATATCCCACCTATTGGCAGATGGGTATGGTGAGATTAGGATCATAGCCCACCAAGCTGCTCGAATGCATATAGTAATATATTCCGGTAAATCTACCATCTTAGGCCAACGCCAACCATCCAAATAATAACGCGTTATATCGGATTAGAGCGTCGGTGGCTCAGTGGTGTGGACTGTCGCCTTCCTACCGGGAGGGCTGAGGTTCAAATCCTGACATGTACCAATGTATTTTCGAATTTTCGAAAAATATATGTACGTTATCCGACGCTCTTACGGTGAAGGAAAACATCGTGAGGAAACCTTCATGCACGCCTGCGAAGAGATTCGAAGGTTGTGTGAAGTCGTCCAATCCGCACTGGGCCCGCGTGGACGACTAAGGCCTAATCACCCTATACGGGTAAGCTCGTGCCCCTCGGTGGGGACGTTTAATGAACTGATGATGATGATCGGATTAACGTGCCTTCTCAAGCATATATGTCTTAAGTCACCTATCCAATGCTACGAGTATTCTCACAACTAGCACCACTTAGATATTTAAAAATAGTAAAAATTCAAAGAGTCGTTAGAAACACCATCTGTTTCGCTTGCATATCAAAAAGCTCTCCCACTCGTATAAAAGGCTCTTTTAAACAAACTTTGTTTGCCACCGTACAGTTTCAACTGTGCCATCTGTTGTAAGAATACGGATAGAAGAGTAAACAAGAACTTTTACAATCCAAGTAAAATGGTATATTGTAATGCAGAAAGCCTAAGACCCTAATTAAACTCATCACGTTCATGATAATATGAACAATTGAATATTGGCCTTTGAAAGATGCCAGAGACTATATTTTGAAAGAAAGAAATAATTTATTATTTTTAGACATTGCAACACAAACAGAACAAACTGTATTAAAATAAAATAGAGAAATATAAATAAAATATGTAAACAAGATCACACCTCTGTGCTACGATGTCCGAAGTAATTGGACCCACTCAGCATGTGCCCTGCTGAGTGGGTCCAAATACTTTCGAGACCAATGCTAGCCTACAAACACTAGATCGCTGAAGAATACCTATTCTAAATAGCTTTCTTTATATATCTTTAAAAGATAGAAAAAAATACTAATCATGTATTTCTTTTCTCAAAATTCTTCTACCTGTTATTATACAGCCTAACTTATTTGTAATATTTAATATTAAAATCTTATCTCTATAGTTGACCAAAAATATTCAACCAGAAATAGTGTGGAAAATTTAACGTTGCATTCGTACTCTCAAGTGTAAGATCTAAATATTCCCAACCAACAACAATACGAAACTAAGCGAATTTATCGGGTAACTCGAAACCAACGCCCTACACCTGAAGTGCAGAACTGGAAATTGGAAACCGTAACTCAACAAGTATTAGGGGAAGGAAAACTCCGCCGCGCCATCTGTAGGCCTTCATCATCATCATCATCATTACAACCTAGAAAGTCCACTGCTGAACGAAGGCCTCCCCTAATGATTCCACGCGGACCGATCCCTTGCAGTTGACATCCATCTGCTACCTGCCACCTTACCAGATCATCAGACCATCTGGTTGGGGGTCGGCCTACGCTTCGTTTTCCGTTACGCGGACGCCACTCGAGAACCTTTCGCCCCATCGGCCATCGGTTCTACGCACTATGTGCCTGCCCACTGCCACTTCAACTTGCTTATCCTGTGGGCTATGTCGGTCACTCTAGTTCTCCTACGGATATCCGTGTTCCGGATCTTATCGCGTAGGGAAACACCTAACATAGCCCTTTCCATAGCACGTTGAGCAACTTTAAGCCTATTTAAGAGGCCCTTAGTAAGCGACCACGTTTCACTTCCGTATGTAATAACCGGCAACACACTGGTCAAAGACTTTCGTCTTCAGACCTGAGGTATTTTGGACGAAAAGATCTCCCTTAACTTCCGAACGCTGCCCATCCTAATTGGATTCGACGCGAAACCTCCTGCTCGAAGTTGGACCTACCCATTTGAACTACTTGTCCCAGGTACCATATTCGTCTACAACTTCGAGTTCAGAACTTCCAACTGATATTGGTATGGGCACAACTGGATATTAGACATGACTTTGTCTTGTCCATGTTCATTTTAAAACCCACCTGTTGCGAAGCTCTGTTAAGGGTATTGAGCATAGTACCTAATCCTCCATGGATTCCTTATGTAGGCCTTAAAAAACCTGCCGGCTGGCTATAAATATCCTACAGAACCCGGCACAGGGAGGAATTATGACTGGAGGTACCACAGTCGTCGCCGCGTGAGGATAATTCATGCACCCCCCACGTCCGCTATTTCATAATTTTACGGGTATTTTTGTGTAATTATTTTCGAGGATTCCGTGACGGCTTTTGCCCGAATGTGATTTTAATGATGTAATTCTAAATATAAATAGACTACAATTGTAATGCAATTATAATCATACATTTATTGTAAGCATATAATGCGCTTGTTTGTTATATGGTAAAATGATGAATTCTTCACTAAACTTCACTGAAGTCTTTTCTTCTTCTCTTCACGCTGTCATCTGTGGTCTAGTGCTATTCATAAGAGATTGAGGGAGCATAAGCTCTTTTTTTGGGATTTCGTAACCAAAAGGCAAAACAGTTATAGATTCACGTCCATTTTTCTCCGACACTATTAGCACTACACGGCTCAAACTTTGTAAGTATATGTATTCTATGAACCGCTTAAAAGTTTTGACATGATAGAGAAACAAGGATTACTACTCATAAAAATCCCTAAGAATACTATCGGAGTAGATGTATGCGCTTTTCATTACACGGAAGGTTTGTAAGGCAGGCAACTTACCAGACGTCTGCGAGGCAAATTGAGTTAAACAACTTAGCAAGTGCTAGTGTCTGAATGCCTAACGTGTGTCTTATGCAAGTCCTATTAAGTTTTCATTACCCTATATGATTTCAATATAGGTATAACAATGATTTAAATAATAGAACCTTTCCTAAGATACATTATCTTATATTCGTTTTGTTTTCATGAAATATTATTACAACCAACGTATGATGTACATTATATATTGATAAGAATATCCAGTGGGATAAGCGATATTATTAAACATTAAAATAGCAATAAAAAAATACTTATTCTTAGACTTTAAATGGCCTCACGTACGGCCATTTATCACATGTAAACGCAAAGCGCTAATCTATCAATGCTTTATTACTTTAGACAGCAAAAGATATTATCGCGCGTAACAAATCAAACGCATCGCGTCCCATTAGGCATATCTGAAGCCTTCTCTTGTATGTCAAACGACGCCGCCATTCATTTGTTTTACCTTATCATTCCGAAAGCAGCCGTCTCTCTCACACACAATGGCAAGAAACAGTGCACTGACGACTAGATGGATGAATATTTTATTTCGTTAATTTATTTTTAATGGTCACAAACGATCGGACAAGTACGCGCGTTCAATCAAACTAATGTCTATTGGAAGGAGTTTTTTTTTATAAATTACCTGTGCGCACACGTCTCATTTATCTTCCACTTAATCGTAATTAGATAGAGTAAATACACACATTTTTGTAATCAGATTGTATTGCTTTCAAAGCGATACATATGTTAATATAACCGCAATTACGTTTAGGTTAATTTCTATCAATGTTTTGATATTGAATTTTGTTTTTAATGACATATGAGGCGGTAGAAATGATTCGTTTATCAACGATGTTTAATATGAGACCACTAATATGAGATTATTTCCCATAGTACCCTTACATTTATTCAATACAATGCCATATCTTAGGCCTTCCTATCGACTGCACCGCATCAAACAGGCGGAATGTCGTCAGTCTAGTTTGAAGTTATCGCCCCGACCAAATGAAAAAAAAATAAACAAGGTACATGCTTCTCAAAATGATGTTAAAATCACCTACAAAGGTAATTTAGAAATAAAACACGACTAATCGCAAGTGAGCTTACAGTCGCATACGCGGGTGTACCAGCGCCACATCCAATTTTTCTCTGTCCCTTTGCACTCGACTTCCGTCAGAGAGCTCTTAACTCCCAAACAGCCGTAGGGGAGTGCTGATTAATAAAGAAAATAAAAAATCCACGCGTATGATTGAAAGGAGTCACGTTTTCGTTTGTGGAAACGGATCGGGAATTCAAAATTTGCCGGAGTGAAATTTGATGATGTATGAAACGAGGGGAACCCGTGCAATTGACTTTTTGTGTTCGAGAACAAAGTAATATGATTAATTTATTTGGTAATAAACAAGAGTGACTTTAGTGTCCTGCTCACTTAGATTTTATAATATATAAAATGTTCTAATTATGAAGAAAGCATGCTTTATTTAACAAGCCATGCTTGACGTTACTTTATAACCATTCATTATCATCAGCTCATTAAACGTCCCCACCGAGGGTTATTATAACCATTAATAGGATTTAATTTTTTAACCCTAGTAAATTGATCAAGCTAATATGTTTCAAAAACAAGCAAAAGACCCAATCACCCAATAGCTATTTTGTGTGTACATGTGCCTGCAGTGGAACTTTATAGGCTGATGATAAATAAATTAATAGATTTGTCATGACATTGTCTGTCTGTCTATCCGTCCATCCTTTTTTCTCTGAAACTATTAGCTCTAAATAGTTCAAGCTTTGTAAGTAGGTATATGTATTATGTAAACAGCTATAAGGTTTTAAAAAAATATTTTTATATGACTAAAACTCAAAAAGCACGTGTGGTGGTTTGAATAATTTGCGCGAGAGATGCTTCCACAGTGTGACCCCGCCCCCACCCTCTAACTTTACAATTAAAGAATATAATATAATTTATTTATTATTTGTCTATCTACCGATGATATACATAGCCCATAAATCTAACAGCAAAACTTAGTTTGAACGATATCTAGCCCGTGGTTTTTTTATATGTATGTGCCTTAGTAAATAAAAAAAATGATTTTTTATGTTTTCACGGGCGAGTCCGAATTGCATGTGGCCAATTTTTCTTTGTGTGTAGGTTAATAAATAGTTTAGATACCTTATTTAACAACAAAATATCATAATCACAAGCACACTCGTTAAACTTCAATTTAAATCTGGTTAAAATGAGAATTGGCAGTAAAAATATAATGTATAGGTATATATTTTTCATTTTTATCTATAGATCGGTTTTTATTTCCTTGTTTTAAAAAATGCTATGTAATGCAATAATTACAGCACTATATCAACATTATTAAAACAAAGACCTTGCTTGCAACCTGATTTCGTATCAGCTGTATCATTTCTCGTGACTTTACGCCATTTTTATTGAATCCAAATGGTTTGCACAAAGAGTTAATTGCCCCATATACCGCTTTTAGTTGCAATTAAAAATGCTTTACTCAGTTGTAAAACGTGAATAGTCTTTAAATGGCGCTGGGTGGATCCGATTCAATACTTTCATTGGCCTTACGTGCCTTAAATGGAGAATGGTGGGGTTATACGATTAAGGCAACGGTTTAGGCGTTATTTGCGCTTTGGATTGTACTTAGATATATTAACTTAAAATGGTTAAATAGGCAAAAAGATTTGTGATTTACAAGGGTTTGTTAGACAAACGAAGGCATATTCATGATAATAGTAATTCCTGACATGCTTTCCAAAGTCGCAAATGTAGCATGTAATTAAAATATTGTGTCTTATTTATCGAGTACTTACCATCAGGTAAATATTTTGCCAGATTTTACTATCAGCTTATTGCAAGAATATCTCACTGACTGATGTAACTTATGAATGAGGAGTCGGCTACTGCACCAACAGATCCAGTTATAATTTGCTGGTAATCCAAACCATTTTTCTGGTCTTGTTATATGTTTGAAAGTTGATGCTTTATTCAATAGTGGATGTATTTGGTCGTTGTGACCATGATTAGTTAACGAAGCAAGCTGAAGTTTTGTGTTGAAACTAAAAACTTTATGATAAAAATGTACATATGATTAGATGCTACAACATTTATTTGAGGAAAATATCTTTAAACGAGAATAAAATCTACTGTGACTTTAAGTAATTTACATACAGCAAGAATATTGAAGAAGACTAGTAGTGACTTGCTTTAGCAAACTAAAGTGCTCGGTATTTAAATAGTCAGTTTTTTAATTGGACCATTATTTTCATATTATATCGGGAACTTAAAATAAGTAGAGCGGCTCAATGGTGTGGACTCTTTTCTTTATTCGACGCCCTTATGGTGAAGGAAAATATCGTAAAGAAACCTGCGCACGCCTCCAAAGAGTCTTAAAAATTGTCCGTGAAGCCAGCCAATCTGCACTGGACCCATGTAGACGACAAAGGCTTATATACCCGGGTACGAGTAGGCTCATGCCCATCGGAGGGAATGTTTAGTGAGCTGATGATGATAAAATAAGTGGATCCTGTAAAAAAATCCATGTTACGTAAACAATTGGATTGTGATTGTCCTTTGACGGGATTATTAGTTGACGACCCATTTGGTGTTGCGGTTGAGAGGTCGGCTGCAACACCAAGGGTTCCGGGTTCGATCCCCGGGCAGTACAAACATTTGTGTGCATGAACATGTCTGTTTGTAATGGTCTGGATGTTTTCTATGTATGATATGTATGTATTTACGAAAAAAAAATGTATTTAAGTATATTTATCCGTTGTTTAGTACCCATAAATCAGGCTTCACGCTTAACTTGGGGCTAGATGGCGCTGTGTCAATGTCAATGGATATTTATTATTATTATTATTTATTAGTATGTTGATTGCTAACTTACTCATTATGATAATGAGTTATTTAGAGTTTCGTCTCGTCAGTCCCATTGTGGTGTTTTAACGACTTAAGCCTTGGTCAACGGAATACGAATTAGTAGTTTAAAATAGGTGTTTCATTTAACATATTAATTTTAATTTATATATTTTTTGTAACAGTAAATGAAACTTATTGTATAATGTGAAGACATAGATATTAAATTAGAGTACATAAAAACAAGACTAGATTACGAGCTCTATAAATACGCTGCGCGGAAAAGAAATGTCCATTCAGAGAAATAACATAACAAATAAATGTAATTATCCATACATATTTCTTGCATGACATCCAACTCGTTGCCTTATAATAAGACTAAAGAGGAATAAGATTAACGATCTGTAAGCATAAAAACTTCGTCTCACACGATACTACGAAGCGGACGGCCTAAGTACAGCATCAATTTTAATTCTGTCTTCCAATGATTACTTCACTCACAATAACCCCTTGGTGACTGACACTAAATTGAGATTGTGACAGGAAACCATTAATTTTATCACTTCGGACAAAATTAGGACGTGAGCAAGTCCCAAATATCTAGAAAAATAGATGGTATTAAATTTTGATAAGCGTGTCAAATGAATTATGAAAGCTTATTAAAATAGTGGTGACATTGTTTTACGGTACTATAGACGGTGAAATTCCAATTCACGACAATAAGACTCTTCATTTTTTTATAGAAAAAGAAATTTTCAAAAATATCCACTTCTACAGTTATCGTGAAAATCTAAAATCTATTGTTTGTGGAGACAGTTTTCCGCGCGAGTCTTTGACTCTATATTAACCCACAAGGAAAGGGAACTACCCAAAGGTAAATAGCATCGTCGCCTTCCTAATTTCCAGGACCGGAGAACATAGTTGTGTTCTCATTTAGAACTCCAGATTGCATATCTGATAATTATGTAATATCAGTACGTAAATGTCTTGAAAAACTATGAAATGAAAACGTATTAGCACGTAGAAATTCCGAAATACGTTAACATCGTATAATTGCATCCGACGAGCTCCGACATCCCCTCATCTCCGACAGCTTGAAGCGGCAAACAGCACCTCCTGAAAGCGGCTACAATTATAGCTGTAATCAGCTTTCCTCATAAATTACGGAACGCTTGTATGTGCAGGCTGCGTCCGAACCTTAGGGCGTTGCCATGGCTACCTCGCATTCCCCCAAGTGCACCCTTGTTATTAATACCCATAATAATTAAACTTGATTGCATTTCTCACCAGGTGCCGGGTGACGGCTCGTCGAAGAGACACCGGTACAGTGTTTAATGAAGCGTTTCATTGTTTATATTGTTCAAATACATTGTCGCTAAACAAGGGCAGGGAGTCAAGTGCTCCATTGTTAACTTGAGAGTATTGATTAGTAGGGCTTAAGCTGTTCACTGAATCTCTTAACCACCATAAGCCATGGGCAGTTTCGTAAACTTTAACCATGTTAATAAAAAGAATATAATAATAACTTCGCGTCTTTCAATAAGGTACTTCATCCATGGCAGCTAGTCTATCTAGACTCTCCAAAATGAAAGTTATTCATAAAGATGCAATACGAGTAGGTAAAGTAAGCTTGGGCATCGAAAAATAAAAATTGACCCAAGAAAATAATTCTTGGAGTTTTTAGGGTTCCGTTGATAAATGGCAAAAAACAGAACCCTAATAGATTCGTCATGTCTGTCTAATAAAACTGTAATAGGTGGCTAAGAAAATTAAAATATTTTATGTAACTTGATGCTACGAGCCCTCCGCAGGCGAGTCCGGCTCGCACTTAGGATTGATTCTATCTTTCTTTCAAAATACAGAAAAACAATTCCGAACCATATCGGTTACCCAGAACCAATTACTCTCGAATTGATTCTGGGTAACCGATAATTTTAAAAGTAAATAAACAGATTTTTTGGTCCTAAGGAAACTCATATAATTATAGCTTAAACACGTCCTTAACACCTGTAATTACACTGAGGTTATGACTGACAAGCCCACATGCCCACTTTTGGATAATTGCAGATAAACGACCAATTATGCTAGGAATGGTGTGTTAATTAAAACAAATATGTAAAAATGTAAATTACTTTAATAATGCTGACTGGTTTATGTTACCTACAAAATTATTGATTCGACACTGTATAAGAATCGGTTATAAATTTTAGCATTGTAATGTATTGAAATTACTATTGGTTCGTTTAAAAATTCTTATCCACTATATGGGAATAAATATAAAATCAATGATAAAATTGTATAAGGTTATCAAATATTTAAAAATATGTACAAAATAAAATGTAAATGAATTGGAAATTATAACTATATCACAGTCACTAGAAAAAGAGAAACCTAAAGCCTACATTATATGGCAGTCTATTGAAAACACATTCACAAGAGCTAGTACCATCACGAACCGACAATTACACCGCCTTGTAACCTCGCCTTTTTCATTATGTTGACACGATACAAGCCATCATTATGGTCGATCAAATTCATAAAAGCATATCAAAAGAGCGAATGCAGGTATAATATAAATCACAACCTTTAGTGTTTTTATATTTATTTATTTTTACCCTAAACTCCGAATTCTGGATATTTTGTTACATAATGTTGATCCAATATTTTTCCTTCGATATTAATTTAATTTTAATAGTTGTATGTTGTTATTACTTTACGTTTTGATAGCTTTTAAGTTGATACATATGGAAGTGTTACAAGACGGTGTAACAGTAACCCTTTCTTTTTATTATAAAATTTCAAAATATGCAAAGATTTTTTACAATATTTACAATTTACTAAGTAGTATTGCTTGGATTACGTACTAATGATATTCGTTAACATGACTCGATACATGAGATTAACTCCGATACGTGTGACCTGAACAACCTGAAGCTCCGGAATGACTCGCAAAAGCGTGCATTTCTCGTAAGGCGATTCTCTGTGAACAACAATTTCGTTTACCAAGTGGCATATACACAAATACTCAGCGAGTAACGTCATCACACAACCTACCTTTCGTAAGGCGGAGGCGGCAAAATGTCACACAAATTCATTCTACAATTTTGCTCACTTCTTTCACTCGAGTGCCTGGTGTTATGTGTTCCTTGTCTAAAACTGTTATCTCTTCCCATCCAATGCCATTGAGGATAGTCGTATTCTACTTCAGCCATCGCCCATTCCTTGTTCGCATCATGATGACTAGATGACCTAGAATTGTTAGTTTTACACGAAGGGCATTCATCTATAGACATTTCTTGTATTTCTTCAACGTCGTTTCCACACTTCGTCATTTCACTGTAGTCTTTAGTTAGAGTAGAGCTACTACTTCGGCAACATGTTGAACATTCCTCATTTGAAAACTGGTTGCTTTCGCCATATGATCTAACCATGCTATTGTCATAGGAACCGGGGCTAACAGCACATTTGAGACATGAATCATCAACTTCGTTGTGTTCCTGCAACTTAAGGAAATTTCTGTCTTGTTAATTAAGACCTTAAAATGTATAACTGCTTATAAAAGTTCCAAGCTTATGGTTCTGAAATTTAGAAAAATGGAGTACAAAGTACTTTTGTAAGTGAAAATGTATCAATAACTTATTTCTTTTTTATGCACTTCATTGTGAAATTATGTTTAGTCTTGTTACAACGAAACTCAAAGTTCAACATTATTTACTAGGCTGCGAAAGTTATTGAAATGTGATTCAAATAGAACTTTATGATACAATTGAATTGTTTTTATTTCTTAAGAAAGTGTTAACTTTGTATTTTAGTAGCTTATTTTAGCAAGGATGGTGAACGCAATAACTACTATAGAAACACTAAACAATCAAATTTATTACCTGGTAATTTAACTCAGTATAAATAGCACTTGAAGCATAAGGCTCAGGAGCAAGTCTTCTATGTTCTTCCTGAGGCATTGCATTCATATTACTGGTATGTTGAGGAAGTGTATATTCCGCCTCCATTGCCATTGTTCCTATTGAGTGGCCTCCTATGAATGTAATAATAATAATATTACCAAATTCTTAAAACGTTTGCATAAGTACATTATGAATATTATGATCAACCAAATTCAATACTCGTAGTTCCCACTTACCATGTAAAAGACTTTGATTGTAATTCAAAATTTCTATTCTAGGTTCATTAGATCCTTCGTACATAGGACGTTCTCGAAGCCAAACAGCTTCTTTGCCAAGTAAACATTGTTGAGCGTTTGCTATTGCTGTATCTATAAAAGGAATTCACGCGTAAATAGCCTGTGTTAAATGTAAATACGAACTGGATTTTATTTTATATTAACTTACTCGTGGCGTTCTGACTCTTTCTTTGTTTCGAATAACGGCGTCTAATAAAAACAATTACTCCAGCGCCGACTAGCACTAGAATCAATAGAGTCACGCACAATGCCAGCAGCCAAGTTTCTTGGAACATTGTCAATATTGCCTTGTCTCTTGCGGGCTCAGTTCTTCAACAATAATAACAAAATGTATATTATATATAAACGATTAAATATTAAAAACGTACGTACTTGACTTGTATTTTAATGCGTTACCCGCGTATCGGTCGCTGTAATCTTAATGACTATCAAATCGGGCATGGTCGTTAAAACTTATTAATTAAAAATAATAGCCACATAATAAGTAAAAGGTTTAAAAATTGTTAGACTTAACATTTTACCACCAGGATTCCTGCCACAAAAGAAATTCTATTTTTTTTGATATATCTGTCAGCGGCGGATAAAGAGTTAATGTACAACACGTAATACAATCAAAAATATCGTGTATGATAATGAGTTGCGAATGTGAAAAATATACCTACATACATTTTTTTACTATACTAAATGCCACTTAATAATAAAAGGTGCACACGTTGTTTGAAGTATAGATCGTTTCAAAATACATAATTTTGCAACTAAAGATACTCATGGCAAGTATACCTACATTTTGAAACGAAATGTACAAAGTTATAAGTTATAACTAAACAAATTAACTAGTTTAATTTTTTTGTCAATGTTAGTAATTGTGAGTACTACTTACTGAACATAATGCCTTTGGGTTTGCGTAGGGATCATATGAATCTGCGCAGGAGTACTAAATGGCCCATGTCCACGCTTCGTGACTGCCGCCGCCCGTGCACTGTAACGTCCACCCGCTCGTAACGAGCTTGCAGCGGCCGCCCGAGTACGGGCACCCAATGACATTTGGCCTACAACCCGACCTCCATTACCACCTCCAACCCTTACTTCTATCTACAAAAATAAAGATGGGTTAATTGGAATTGCAATTATAACTGGGATAAAGTAAATTAGGATATAGAGCATGCTCGGAATCAAAAAGAACAAGACAAGAGTCAAAGATTCATATTATATAGAACATTTATATCAAAAATAAGACGTACTTAATTACGCCTAGGCGCAAAAGAGCATTTTGTTATCGAGCTAAAAGCATTTAGGTACTTTTAATTGACTTTATGAACTTTTAAGAGAAGAAAATAACAGAATACTTTAAATTATTATAACTGAGTACCGTGATATTGTTCTTGTTTACTATATTCGAAAAGAATTGAAATGTATTTTTATGTAGTTTCTCATTTTGCTTAATTGCAGCATAAGATATGTACATGAAAGCGGAACTTTGAATAGAAAGAGAATTCGAAAAACAACTGATGAATAAAACATTCGTAAAGTAAATTAAACTTTAAAAACTTTAATGGATTTTGGATAGAGGAAAAAGTACTAACCAAGTAACCAGAAAGTTCACCGTTCCAAGTATGCACGGGCGGCGGGTCCCACCGAATCCACGCTGACGTCGCATTTATCACTCCGGCTGAAATGCTTTGCGGCGGCGCCGATGGAACTAAAATGCAAACCGCAAATATTAGTTGGCGTGTAACTCGATTATTTGTGGCAAGTATTTAATATTGTTTCAAAAGTAAAAAAATCCATACAATAAATAGAAGAAATCATATATAAATGAAAAATATAGCTCACCATCTTCTTCTGTGAATCCCGACCTTAAATTGGAAGGTTTTCCTAATAATAGTTTGTAAAACGGCATCAAAAACACATCATACTGAGCGTATGGCATTAAACCTGTTAAAACGTGACTAGACGATCCACTATTATGTACAGTTGTCATGGAAAAGTTTTCGAATTTACTAAACTCGGTTATACTATCTATTAAAGTTACATTAGAAGCTTGAGCAGTCTGTGTTTCTAATGCATAATGTCGATTTAGCGAAGTGCCGTTAAACCATATTTTAACACCTTCTAAATATTCGTTGTAATCAGTCAAAACCTGAAAGCAAAATATAGGTAACCAAATATGTTGTTCTAATTCTTCAAGTTATATTGGTATTTAATTTAGCAACATCATTAACTTACATCCCAAACAACTTTTAATGTTGTTGCAGAGGTCCTTCAACTCGTCTTAATGCTAATACGTCTTGCTGCAAATACTTCCTGGCTTGAACTAGTTCGTATTGTGTCATTGGTGGATGATTTTGCGGTTTTCCTAATTCCGGATATGGGGAGGAAGATTCTGAATCACCTTTAAAGGCATTGGCTTCTCTCCTCAATACCTAAAAAGAAACCCTTAAAGTTTTATTTCTGTCATATCCGTAGATTTATTTAGGAATACATTTATTTTGTAACATGAACCTGTAATGTGGCCGTGTGCAAAGCACTACCCGCTGCGCTCACAGCTACACAAGTAAGTCTTCCAGCATGTTGAGTTTGTACCCGGTCTAAATACAGAGAACTAGAACCATGTGCTGATTTCGGAAACACTAATTCCTGAAAAGAATCGTTACAAGTAAAGACACTTTAGTACAAAAATATGATAGTAGATAAAAAACAAAGAAACACTGGTTTTACCTGAGATCCTTCCATAGACCAAAATACTACTGGTTTTGGTGAACCGTCAGCATCACATTGGAATGAAACGGCTTCACCTTCCCAAGCTGTTTGGTCTGAAGGCACCCTTGTAAAATGTGGCAAAGCTACAAATAAAATATGGTTTGTATAAAAATTAAAAACCTACCAAATACACGAACTGTTGGAAATCAATTAACTTACAATGAACAGTAAGAGTTGCAGCAGCTATACTATTACCAGCAGGACTTTCAGCTCTACATGAATACACTCCGGCGTCTGTAGCAGTTACTCTATCAATCCTTAAGGAACCTCTACGTATTATGGCATATGGTGACAAAGACCCGGATATCACGTGACCATATAACTGATACGTCTGAGTCTGGAGAGCCTACAATTACAAAGCTTAATTCATTATCAATGATTAATCAATGATCAACTGAATTAATCATGATCATGAATGGGAATTTTATAACAATTAAAAAAATAATTATCCTACAATACTCAACTTACGTCTGTACATGAATTTAAATTGCAATTAAAGGTTTTTTTCTATATATAGCCAAAAAAGTGTGAAAATACGAATACATCTCTATTTTTGTTTATACTTTCAGTGGTGTATGTTAAAATTTGGTCTTACTTGACAGTGAAACTCGATGTTTTGGCCTATTAATGCCGTTATGTTATTAGGTTTCACTAGAAAATGTGGTCTGGCGTAATACGAGTAACGTAGCAGGACGTGATTGCCTTTCCCCTGCCACGTTTGAAGCAACGCATCTATACACGCCGCTATCTGACGGAAGACTTTCGAGAATTTTTAAATTCCCTCCATCAACTACGGATATCCTGTAATATAATTTCTAATTTAATTGTCACTATTGAAATTCAAAGCACATTACTACATGGCTACAAAACTAACATCAATTATAACGCAAATTTGCATTGTTATCACATTTTTAGAACTTGAAATTCCGGTGTTAATGATTAGTATCAGCAAAATTATCGTTGCCAATAATTATATGTTTTTTGTAATGTATTTTTCATTAATGACAATTTTTCATTCAACAAGCTAAGCATACCTTCCATTAACTCTACATCTAAACTCTGGCCATCTTTAGTCCAATGCACGCCGGGATCCGGTGGTACCTCTTGGGATAAACATTTCTAACAAAGCTTGCTCGCCACTAGCTACTTTGATATCTCGAGGTTCAGTTCTGAATTCGTCCCGAGTACTATCAACAAAAAAGAGTTCATCATCATCAGCTCATTAAACGTCCCACGAGGGCACGAGCCTACCCGTATAGGACTTTAGGCCTTAGTCGTTCACGCGGGCCCAGTGCGGGTTGGACGACTTCACACTCAACCTTCAACAACACTCAATCTCTTCGCAGGCGTGCATGAAGGTTTCCTCACGATGTTTTCCTTCACCGTAAGAGCGTCGGATAACGTACATATATTTCGAAAATTCGAAAACACATTGGTACGTGTCGGGATTTGAACCTCAGCCCTCCCGGAAGAGTGACAGTCCACACCATTGAGCCACCGACGCTCAAAAAAAAAAGAGTTACTAATAAAAATTGTTGCTTCATGTTGTTGTGATATATTTTGCGCACAAAATTTTAATAAAAAAAAGTTTATTTTAAATAAAGCATATATATTTCTCAAAGGTTGTCACAAATTGGGATTTAAAGATGATACTTTGCATTTTATTTTTTATTTTATAATGATTCCAAGTTTATGGTTTAAATATTCTGGTTAACCTCAATTCATGATAACATATAAAAAATATATATTGAAATTTGTCAATGAAAATGTATGTTTATGTTAAGTGTCTTTTTTATAATTTATGACGTAAACAAGTATGACGATTCTGGTGTACGTCAAAAACTCGAATGAGTTTATTTTACACCTAACTGTTTGTTAATTGTAACTGTATTTGTATCTTGTATGAATAAATAAATAAAACAGTAATGCTACGAGTGACATAAGAAGGTCTAAATTCTTTAGTATAAGTACTTTAATTTATTTCGGCACCTTCGACAACATTGAAATATAGCGTTTTACTAGTCATGTTAACCATCACTTATCTACTCTGTTTTGATTACCCGTTATCATATACAGTACTCTATTTTGTTTCATTACTACTCAGCTAAGTATTAAATAATGCACTTACCCGCTATGGTGAGTGTAGCGTTCTTACTAACCGCTTCCCCCACGGAATTGCGGGCGACACACCAGTATACACCCTCGTCGCTTTCCTTTTTACCACGCATAACCCTAAAACGTATAAAATGTTAGGAAACTAATGATTACTTTTACGATATAATGTTATGGGGTTGAGTATCGAGAACTTAGTCATACTTTTACAATACTTTGGGCATACGAGAGACGCAATATTTTTTCGCATACAATCAAATTGCACTACAGTTGAAGGCCTTCCGCATCCGTTTTCACCATTAAAGGGCTTTGGAACCAAACACGATGTTCCTTTATTGTGTTTATTATGAATTGCATTTTTCTGATAAATGAAGTTGGTATTTATGTTTATCACCTGATTTGATTATAAATAGAAATAAATAAATATACACTGACTCTGTCCCAAAACAAGCATCTCGCCTGTTATATTAGTACTAAACAACGGATAAACATACTTATTTACCTACTTTATTTATTTTATATTACGAAGTGAAAAGTACGCATAACTGATGGTAAGTGATGCGCCTGACCATTACAGAGCGGCATTGAAGGAGACAAACAACTGATAAACAGTTATTATTTTCCATCAATGCCGCACTGCGCCCGTCATCCGAGACAACAGATGTTAGGTCTCTTATACCTGGTAATTTCACTAGCTACAGTGTTCTCATCCCGAAACACAGAACTGCAAAATTCTTCTATTTCATACATACATGTTATACCTACATAGAAACACCCAGACCAATACAAACAAACATGTCCATGCACACAAATGTTTGTACTGCCCAGAGATTAAATCCGGAATCCTTGGTCTAATAGCCGACATCTCAACCATTACATCAAACGGGTCGTCAAATTGAAGTAAAAATAAATGAAAAGAAGTGACTAATTTACTAGCGATATTTACGTATAGTTGACAATTTAGTTCAATAAATTGTCTAATTAGTAACTTCATAATTCTTTCTTCTGCTCACAAATGTTAATAATGCCTGGGCATTGAACCCGGAACCTAAAGCGTAATCTTAACCAATAACCATAAGTAAATTAATCCTTGAAAACATAAAGCATTTACCTATCATAAACTAACCTAAGAAAGAGCAGTCCATCTTCGAGAAGCACCCGGTGTGGGTTGTCGGTCGGCGCCAGCGGTGCCCCATCTTTATACCAATGGATTGTTGGTTTCGGCTTCCCTTCAGACACACACCGCAGGGTTGCAGGTTCACTTCTTCCCACTATTGTGTCCACGGGATGTTCTTTGATACGTGGCGCACGACTTTGAGCTAACAAAAAATGGTTATTGACACTACGGCAAAACATGTGTTCGAATAACAAACATGGGGAATTAGATTTTTTGTTTAGTATTAAAGGGGACGCCCTTTATTTATTCAGTGAATAACAAATACATTGTAAAGAAGCGTACTATTTGAGTACGCGCACGAGGTTGATTGTAAGTTCTACAAATTATTTGGACAAGATACTATTATCTATATTGCTATTTTATGAAGAATACAATTAATGATTGTGTACTAAAATATGCAATCAACGCTGTTTTCAATATAAAATATAATTATATTTCATTTTACATTATATAGAAAACGCTTTCAATGACAATGTATCTAAAATACATTTATTTAACTTTTATCTCGTTACGGCATTATCTCATTAAATATAAAAGCACTTTACTTCGATAACAATAACGCGAGCTGAATCCCATCTTTGAAATGCATATTTATTTATATTGTTAGTACTTAACACATGAATTTACATATCAAATATCAACTCAAAGCTTTCATAATTAAGCTTATCAATTGTAATATCAAGTTCTTCTAACCGGTAGCGATTTCAGCTGCGTAACGCATTTATTTTAAAAACACATTGGCTTTTAACATGCTACTAGTATCGCGATAATCTTGCAAACCGCACAAGATTATATCGCACATTCCTTCCACGGTGTTCGTTAACGAAATTTCAAATAAGAAATGAACTTTTTTCCACTTACCTGTCGTCGGACACGAGAAACTGAACAAAAGATGCAAAAGCACAACACTCTTGAACTGGTTCCATGTACGCTTATCTCCTCTAATCGAACCGGCGACCATAATGACACTAATGATCAGTCCTTACTATCATCGCACTCCACATTTCAACACTCAATCCAGCGACGCTACAATATATCACTCCAAAATTAGTTACTATGAAGTCGACTATGAACAATCGCGTAAAGATTTCGAAACATCGCGATGTTTATAAACCGAGAAGCGACACAACCTTCGCGTACAATGTCTTTGTGCTTACTGCCCCCTCCAACTATTTTGTCATTTCGCGCCGACTCAGTGCGAGGCTGTGCTTTTGCAGACGACTGTACGAAGCTCGATGATGATTTAGTGCACGCGGTCAGTTTTTGTATGAATATTTGTGATGTATATGACATGACACGTGAGATCGTAAATCGAGCTACGTTTTAGAATAGTAAAAAGGGCATTGTTTAAACGAGCAAAATAAATAATCTACAAAGAAACAAAAGTATTCAAAGAGACATTTTTTCAAAGAAAAAGTTCGAAGGTTTTTTTGACACAATATTTTTACTTACAATAACGTTCTGTAAAATTCAGCAATTATTAGTTTACTGCTGGACTCAAGTTGCACTGAATCTAATCCCTCATTGACTATTAGAGAGGGTGCGCTTCCTTTCGTAAAGTTTGTTTTGCATCTGAAGGACGTTGCCATACAATCTTAGTTTAATATAGGTAGATTTAAGATTATAAATATACACACGATATAATAAAACGATACATATAAACTAAACATAAACAAAGAGGAAAATATTTCAAATATTGGAATAATCGTGCATTACAAGATGAGACAATAAAGGTGTAAGGAGTCCAGCATAAAATACAGCAATAATGTCCAAAACTACGAAAATACTTTTTAACATTAGACATGAACCTAACTAACAGACTGTCGTATTTTAGTCATATACAAACGAAATAATCTAGTCCCTTTAACGAGCAGGCATCGGGGGAACAATTCGGGCCACGCGTCAGGTTGTACGCGTCAATTGGGACGCTGCAAGCATGCAGCTCACGTATCTAGTTACCTAACTGTTTGTGCGGTGACGCCACGGAAACTAGTAGAACTACTGGATGGTAGCTTTTTGACATAAAATAAAAACAATTTATTTGTTCTTAACTGTCAAGGCTGCTGGAGATATTTACTATGTTTAAACAAAATTGTTGTGAAATTAAAAAATATATAATAAATTTATTAAGATTTTGACTGCCATCGAATCCACAAAATAATTTTATTATTTGTCAGTCACCGGTGACTGACATGTCAGTCAATGTGTTCATATTTACAAACTTAGTATGTTATGGAATAACCCAGAAACAGCAAAATTATCAAAAATTGATGTAACAAGCATGCAAATTTTCAAACTTCAAAACAGTACTCCTACCTATAACTTTAGTATATTTATTTAATCTGTGCTATAACATAAACATTTCTCTAGCAACTAGACACCGATATATTTATTTTTGAGCCACTTGCCCTTGCACCGTTATCGTGGTACTTATTAACAAAATAAACCGTAATAGGATTGGTTTTTTTAAAACTTTTACTCAAAAAAATATCAAATAATTTATTCAACCGAATATTAACGTCAAAAATTTTGTCATAAGATGCGCATGGACTTTCCATTTACTTTAATTACGTGAGAAATACAATGAGAGCAAACGTTTGCGCCATAAGGCATACACTGTGACAACTCTATATTAAAGAACTGATTTATAACGGAACTACAAAAACATTACAAATTAGTTTTACCAGGTATTTGATCATGTATTTGATGTCGTAGGTAATCATAAGAAACATGGAACGCAAGACTAGAACTGATATGTCGAATTCATTTCTCGAAACACATAACAGATTAATGTTTATGAATGAATGCTATCGCTCGTACAGTTCATCAATGCAAATTAATAGATGAAAAAGATACCAACTTTGATACCATGATCTGATAAGACTGGGAATGAATGAGTGCTTCGAAATGAGAAATGATCGCAAATTGAAGCTGCAGCTATTGAAATAAATGGAACTGAGTCAACGTTATCTACAGTTGAATGTTTAAACGTATCTATCTTATCTTTATTAAAACAAGAACAATTAAAACGAAGAAAAACAATATAACGCGATATTTGAAATTGATGAACAAACATTTAACTGTTTGTAAATATTTATCAAATTAATACATATTTCAAATAAAATAATGTATCATTGTCTTACTAATCTTATCCAGAACGTATATGTCTCTTGCGGTTTCCTTGCCACGTCAAGTCCTGTGTAATCAAACTATCAACCCGGGACAAAGGAGGTTTCCTTCATTAACCCTATTCTGCTAAAATATTCATTAGCTATAGTCTCCATTCAGCCTGTTTCTGTATTAAATTAACTTAGGAGTTTGAACCATAGAGTTTCTCTTTTGCTCAAAATATGCAGGGTTCATAAAAATACCGATAATCGTGGTTTTCTGATAATAATGACTATGACTATCTGATGATTATGATTTGATTGACGACCCATTTGGTGTAATGGTTGGCTAATACACCAAGGCTTTCGGGTTCGAACCCCGGTTAGTACAAACATTTGTGAACATGTCTGTTTGTATTGGTCTGTCAATATATATTTTTCTCTATTATTATCATCTCATATAATACAAAAATCGACAACAATACAACTACTTCCATGATGGGCTTGGATACTTCTCCAAAATTAACGGCCCATGCTAAAGAAATAAATTCTCATCTATATGAAACGATTTCCAACCAAGCAAGCGCCTCAGGGGCCACTAATTCAATCAGTTGACTGGCCATAAATAAAGCCTCGGACAGTTTGCGATACCGGACACTGGTCCACACGTAATTGAGAAGCAAGAATACAGACAGCTCTAAGCGACAAATCAATTAAGTACGAAAGAGATAAAAAGGACGCATTAATAATTACGCAGGAGTCGAAAATTAATGATCCCTGTGCAGATATGGGGGTACGATACGCTAATGTGTATTCTGAGATACCACTCGTTGGATTTACACGGGCAATTCTGCTGAGAGTTGGAGGAATAAATTTCTTGCCTATGGTTTTATTTTTCCGGTTGAGAGCTTAATTATCGTGAACCTTAAGTGTTCAATTCCTTAAGTATTCAATATTAAACAATTCCCAATTTATACGTTCATATTTTTCTATATATTTTTTAATAAAACAATTCTCTTGTCAATTTACTTACATGTTATAGACAAAACGGTTCTTAACTTTAAATATCCTGTGGCATGAATGTGTGTTTGCCTTCGACACGCTAAGAAGAAGACTTTAAATATGAGTATGACATTACGACATAGCAGATACAACAATGAGAAAATATACCTAAATTTTAATTTTCAAGAAAATATACGACTCCAATTTATTTATTTATAGGTATGCCAACAGTACATATAGTTAACTAAGAATATCACAAATATTTGAATTAATGTTCTAGTACATGCACCAATTACAGGCATACACAACAACAACACACATAACATGTAAAAAATACGGAAATAGAAAATGGCCAAGTGCAAGCCGGACCTGCTCGTGGAGTTTTTTTTTTATTTTATCAATCGCATATTTTAGAAGTTAGGCGGGGTGGCACACTTTTATCAACTTTGGAAGTGTATCTCGCGCAAACTATTCAATTTATAAAAAATGATATTGAAACCTCAATATAATTTAAAGACCATTGATACCCCACAGTAGTGTGATCAATGAAAAATAAAATTGAGTATCAGTTCCATGTGTGGAGAACCCCGAAAAATTTTTTAGTTCAAGATTCTTATGAAATCCTTATCGGTTTACAGAATACATATACGTACATATTTTGTTCTATGTAGTGCTAATAGTTTCGGAGAAAAAAGGGTATGAAATTCGGAAGGACACACAGACAGATATGACGAATCTACAAGAGTTCCGTTTTTTGGCAATTGGCTACGGAACCCTAAACATGAAGGCTAGAAAGAAAAAGTGGATAATCAAATGATAATATTATTAGCAAAATATTCTAAGAATAATACGTATAGTATCATATCGTATTTAGGGATCCTAAATACGAGTCAAAAAAATAAGTCACTCGTATTTAGGGGAGCTTTTATTTATCTTATCTTTATAAGAAAGAAAGAAATTTTTATTCTGTGACACTATACTATTTTACCTTAAACATTAGAACTTAAATCTTAAGATGTAGAAAAGGTATTCCACTCAGTGTAAGCCATGGTGATGAATCCATCATGACGCAGGTCTTCCGTAACTTCCTTCGCAGAGTTACTATTACATACTGGCACCTTATATTAAAAGTTTATGAAAGGGCAGAAATTTTACACAATACTTAAACAATAAAATATGATGATATAATAATAAACACAAAAATATAAGTATCCTGCGAGTATGTTTATATTAAAACTAAGGCCAATAAGAAATTTAAGCTAGAGTTATTAGTTCGTAGTAGATCTTTAAACATACGATTAAATAAAATGAAACATTGGGTTATGATTTATGACTCTTATGACGCTTATAAAATATTTTTTTACTTAAATACTAGAAAATATTATATTTAACCAACAACCTTCTGCGATCAAAGTTTAACAAAACATTTTACCGTTATGTTCGAGTATTTAAAATTATTTGAACCTAAATAAATGTGTTATACTCATTTACACAATTTTACTCCCAGAAATGAATTTCCCTTTGTAAACAAACAAGAAATTAGACACCACCGCCTAGAGGGCTTATGCACTAATCCCTGTTTTTGTTAGGGGCTGGTAACAAATGGAACTGACAGTGTCTGCGATAGAAATTAATCGTGAAAAATCCCTTGAAGAGGACGCTGGGGATAAAGGAGCACGGCGTTAAATCGAGACACGTGCGCCGTCTATTAACGGATGACACTGTTGAGCTAAAGCCAAAGGGATGCACTATATAAGCCATAAGTTTTGTATCCTTTAATATATATCCGTACACTTTAATATATATTCGTGTATCCTTTTTTGTCTTGTAGACTACAAAATGAATGATATCTACAACTTCATAAAAGGAAATTAAATTTACGTCAACAATACATACACATAGATCGTGAATGCCCGTGTCCAGCTGATCTTGAAACTGGGTATGTCCAGGTTTTCCTGGCTTTCTGTATTTTACTTTAAAAAAAAGTAATAGTTGAATTCGAAATTAAACCAATAAATTATTTATTTAAATTAATGCATTTTTTAAGCAAATGTTTTATACATGTTAACTTGATATCGAAATTGTATAAAGATTATTATACAAAAAAAACTCTTTTATTATTGATATAACATGTACATAATTTATTTATCATTACAGCCGCTTGCATCAAAGTATTGCGTTAGATTGCTTTTTAGCATAGTCCTTAGAAAATAAATGGTGTGGATACAAAACAGATCTGATGAATCAATTCCTTGCCTTCTCTAACTAGACAAGGCTTGATACAGATTTGTCTATTTGTTATCGTATTCTCTGTAACATTAGTCGGTATCGCGGTTTGCAATGACTAACAAATTGCGTCGGTGTGCCGCAGGAGTGTTATCGGAATCACGGTGTCGCCTCCCTTTGTAGGGCTTTATTACAACAGGAGACGCTAAACATCTCTTATAGATAAATTAATGTTTGCATTGTATTGACAATAATAGGACGCGCCTGTTGTAAGTTATTGACTTTGGAAAGATTGTTTCATTTTTGCATCAGTATTTGTGACTTCCATGTTATTGTGGATAATATAAGTATAATTTTTGATTACTGTAATAGTAATCTTTTAAGCCTATGTTGAATACTTTTATTCATAGCATAGGGTACAAAACGATCATACTACTAGTCAATATGACATGTAGAGAGTGACGTGATTAGGAATGTAAATTCTGTCCAACTGACGCGATAGACAGACTTTTGCCGCCGGCACTTATTAAGTGAAGCTGTGCATCTAGTTAATTTATTGTTAGATAAACAAGACAAGAAGCAATACCTAAACTAGGTTAAAAAGGTTAATTTACAAAATTTAAGTTAGTACTAGATGTCGATGAGGCTGTACGTTCGTCAGAGATTATTCAATCATAAAGCCATCTGAGAAGTCTTATACTTTAGATTTTGATCATTTCTTAAAATCAATCACTAGCTTCAAAGTTTGTAGTATCTTTATAAGTATTTACAATTATTGTTTTGTATAATTGAAATCAGTCATTAAACGTCACTACTTTAAGAGTATTGACATGGCCAAGTCAACATCGGTAGATCCGCCCTTAGAGGGATTTCTGTAGAGTTCTGAAACATTTAATGGTTCATAAATTAAAATTGCTATCGTTATGCCCTAGGGTGTGTTATCGGCACGGTGTCACCTCCGTTCCCTTCCTGAGGGCTATGTTTATCGAACCGCAGTTTGATTGGGGAGACTTTGTTGCTCGAATTTCTTTGCTGTTATCGTTTTTTTTTAATATTTAGTAAATTAAGTCCGAGATAAATATTCTGACATGTGGGATTCATAAAAGTAAAATTATTGCTCATTGAAAAGAATTGTATGACAAGTAAACCTTTACCGCTTATGAATTAGTTTGTTTTTTAAATTTTTTATAATCGAGGAACACATGACGTTTTTTTCTTTCTAAGCTGCGATTAATTAAAAATTATTACATAAAACTCGACTTAATGTCTCAACATTTCCTGATAACTAACATCCACGGCATAGAAGCAGACATTTGTCACGTAGGGTATAAATATCCAATTTATAGCCGACACTCTTATCTGTAGAGTGATGTGACATCCATATTAGGTATGCAATGTCCCTTCGTAGACCATTGCCTTACACGAGTCACGTAAACCATTTTATTTATCATTGTTTATACTCGTATATTCAATACAAGTTTGATAGTTAGTATGTTAATTAAGGTTGGAAACGGTAAGCAGTGATTTGAATCCCCAATTTGCTGTATTAAGCGTTGGTCATTTAAGGAACTAAATAGTATTAAACGGTACTTTAAATGGTCAAGCATGTGTGTGTGTGGCGGGCTATGTCCATAACTTAAATAGTTATAGACATAGCCCGCCTGATCAGCAAGTTGAAGTGACAGTGGGCTGGTCATGTTATTGTATATCGCAGAAGCAATGGCCGTTAGAGAGTTCTGTAGTGGAGACTGCGTCTAGGCAAGCGTAGCGTACGACGCCCCCGGCCCGATGGATTGACGACTTGCGAAAGATTGTAGGCGGCTGGATGAGAAAGCGGAGCACCAGGATATCTTGCGCAAAATGGGGGAGATCTATGTCTAGCAGTGGAATAAAATAGGTTGGAGAGATTACTCTTTTGGATGTAAAAAGAAAACGTTATAATATGTATCTGATATTATTAATCAACCCGCCGCATTTAACTACAAGGCACAGTGCTTCTCATACAGCATATCGTTGTGGAGATTAAATACTAACCAACCACGAGGCCAATGCATATTGGTAGGTGTTAACCACTCCATTTTTAAGATAGTATCCAGGGTAACTTAAGGGACTCAAGACTATATTTTTGGTTCACCCATACGATGTCTGACCACTGCGCCACTTACTTGACTTGCGAAATTGCGATTCTAAATGTGATCGGGACTATGACTATACCCCAGACACTATTACTTACAATATTGGTACTGATCACGTCCCAACCTACTACTAGGCGGGTTTTAGTTTTTTGAAAGATAAATATAGAACGATACATTTCCATATTAGTTTATATTATATATCCATATCATCTCAATTTGATCGAGAATAAATGCTAACCATAACTAAAATGATGATCCTTTTTATCTGTTCTCTTAATTTGATATTATGGTTGGTACACATCATACCACGAACTTTATGGTGAAGCAGTGTTCTCGAGCATAACGACCGCAGTGATTTTCACGGCATTGGGCAATAACCCCATAGATTCCCCATGTGATAAGGCACCCTCCAAATGCCGGGTTATTTGTCCCGTCGTTATCGGCGACAAACAGTTTTGCGGAATACGGCAACAATGCGCGAAAAAAATCCTATCTGTTCCCTTGACACTGAGTTAAAATAATTCTACGAATGTTACGGACAAAGTTATGTATAAATATCTCGTTGAACTTAAGGTATGTATATAATACATGTTCTGTAATGTATTAGCTAATAAAGTATTTCATTATTTGTATAGGATTAAAATCGTTCACTAGATCTGTAGGTCTCAAGACTGGCAATCGCTGTAGAGGACGAATCACCATTAGGACTTACAATGAAGCCAGACTGATTATTAAAAGGTGCCAAATATAAGGTGAGAGAGCCAAAAGAGCAGTGACTTCCTGTTTAAATTAGCTATTTTCTAGGCCTTACGAAAAACCGGCATAGAATAACCTTTGCGTTGTGTTTCGCCGAGTAACTTGAAGCTTAAATACCTTTCCTATGGAGGGCCCTACATTTCTTTTCGACTTACCGTTTTTAAAAGTCAGCAACGTCGTAGCACTATTTACAGCTGTGAATTTTTATATATACATGACTTACCATTATAAGTAAATAATAATTATAATAAATAGATAAACGCTAAAATTCACACAGCACCATCTCGACCCAAACTAAGCATTTAGCTGTAATATGGGTACTAAACAACGAATAAACAAACTTAAATATATTTTGTTTTGTAAATACATACATATAATAAATAGAAAACACCCAAACTAATACAAACAGACATTTTCATACACACATATGTTTATAATGCCCGGGAATCGTAATGAATGAAAACCCTTGATGTACGAGCCGAAATCTCAACCAAGTACACCACAAATTCGTCAAATTACCTTACCATCAGTTTATATCTATCCCTAAGGAAACTTATTACAATATAGGATTTTAGATGAATCATAAAAACACATATCTCGCATAAGCTTCACAATACCAGACGTACAACTTAACAGCGTTACACGGCTTAAGTCCTAAACTTAACCATAATCAGCCTGTATAACGTTCTAGGAAGTGTTCAACGGAGATACCGCAAACTTTTACGAGATTACCTTAAATAAATGAGCACATCACAGAGGCGTATTACCGAATATGTTTCCACCCTTTACCCGAGAGCAGTCGTTACGCGAACGAGGTCTTTATCAACAGTAATAATGCTCTAAACTTCTGCACTTTGCGAGAATCGGAGACTACGTCGTAATTTGATACGATTGATACGTGTTCTTGGACTATTTGAACTATATTTCTTGGCTCGCGTAAGTTTCCAGTGTCATTTTGACGACCCATTTGGTGTTGCGGTTGAGAGGTCGGCCGCAACTAAGGGTTCCGGGTTCGATCCCCGGGCAGTACAAACTTTGGTGTGCATGAACATGTCTGTTTGTAATGGTCTGGGTGTTTTCTATGTATAATATGATGTTTTACAAAAAAAATGTATACATGTCTGTTTATCCGTTGTTTAGTACCCATAATACAGGTCTTTAGCTTAATTGAGGCTAGATGGCGCTGTGTGATTGTCAGTAGATATTTTATTTATTTTTTTATTTATTTCCAGTTGATAACTTTGATTATGATGGGTAGGTACCATTTTGTCACCAAATCCAATCTTACCTACAGACGGTGTATGCAAATGTGTCCTCTAGCTACATCAGGTCGACAAGCACTCGATCAGGATAGCTGGTTACAGTACGTTTTGTGACTTCACTAGCTAGCTTATTTCTAACGCCGAGGCAAGTAGTGAATTTACTAGACATGGAATCCAAACGTCGAAATATTCCACCGCTACAAGTAAGCATCAAATATCAGACTCTTATATTTAATATCAATCATTATAATAAATGCCAATGTGAGCTTAAAACATCAGAAATAATTATCAAAATAATTATTCAACTGTGTCTAGCAACCATTAGTTGTTGGAAGGATGCCGGAAATATTATCTTGAGTTCCTCCGAGCCTCGGAAGTTACGTTAATCCGTTGTTCTTAGTTAGACATAGGATGGTAGTCGTTAAAACCCACCAATCCTCACAGGGCCCGCGTGATGGGGTACGGCCTAAACCACCCATAGCCTCTGCTTTCTGGGATAGCTTATCCTTGCAGTGGGACATTATAACGTCCTAACAGCCTTTAAGGTGATGATCATGATTTGTCTGGATTTTCGACGTTCAGTAATTCACATGCATCGCGTCACCGATACTTAACTGTATTAATTTAATGCAATATGAGGCAGTGAGCCATATTATACATTGAAACAACGAAATTATATCTAAGAAGGGTGAATACCTAAATTATTTGGAACCTCTTTACTATCTATTCAAGGGGATGAATTTTATTTGTTAACACTAAAACCGAAGCTACTTAAACTACGTAAAGTTAAGTTGAATGTTTTTATATGCTAACAAAGTAAACATTTTCTCTGTTTTCCCGATTCACAAACATTTACCCTAGGCAGTGTCGCCTCTTTTGCCTAACTGACGCCCTTCATAAAACGGGGAGTGGATTGTTTCCATCGCTGCCGGAAGACTGAGAATGGATTCGGACTAATACACAGGTATAGTGACGCTACCATAGCAATCGATAGATGTGACTACAATCGGTAATCGATATATTTATCGATGCATTTGTTATATGAGGAATCTTAAGTTTGCCACTTGTCAAACTTGGCTTTGCGTTTTATTTCAATAAACCTTGATATAGTTTATTCACTTCAACCTATTCAGTCCAGTGCTGAACATAGGTTGAAGTGAATAAACTATATTGTACCAGATATCCCAGTGCTCCACTTTCACCCAGCCTCACCAAGCGACTTTTCGCTTCTCGTCAGTCCATCGGGCCGGAAAGTATAGCATTTGCACGAAATGTATAAATAAACTGATACAAAATTATGCGGTAGGGTATTGGAAAGCTTAACTTCTTATTAAAAATTGTAAAAGATGATCTAGAGATCGATCCGCGTGGAAATCATTAGAAGATATTTTGATGAAAGATGATGATGATATATTAGAATGGCGCATATTAATTTTGGAGAATGCACCCAATTTTTATTTTTATAAATTAAAATAGATACAATGAATATCGGTAAAAGTTCCGATACTCTAGTAAGCTCGACAACACTAAATACCCTATATTTTGCGGACCCTCACATAAAACAGAAAATGCCTTCGGCCCACGATTTCCGTAGTCCTATTGTCTGCTTCGGCGCGTGCAACCCTTTTAGTAGGAAACTCATTTGGATGAGGTGCGATTTATGTTTGATTAAAATTCTATGATTCCTTTATAAGTTTTAACAATTTAGAAACATTTTTACAACTACAGTTGTTTTTAAATTAGATCTCGTGGTTTGTATGGTACTTGATACTTTTTTCGAAATTTAGTACCTACACGGTCCCAGGTGTTTCAGGTTTACTTAAAGTGTATTTAGTTCACCTAGGTGAATTAAGTTTACGGCATGAGTAATTTTAATGCGCCCAGGTGATTCAAGTTTACTAAAAGTTCACGTGAGTGAATTTAATTTACTGCATCCTTGCAGCAGTCCATAAGTTGGGTTATGACTGAATTCTTAGGAAGTCGAACACCGCAGCAATCCTTCCATTGCTCCAAATCAACTTCCATGTGAACAACATAAAATATTCCATTATCTTTCACATCACGTTACTGTAAGCCTTTCTAATATTTCATTGTGAGGCGAAAGGGCAAATTATATCAGCAGACACAGACGGGCTCGGGATGTGATGCGGAGCCAAATTGGTGGAGACAACATGCTTTTAGCGCGCCTCGTCTCAACCCTCTGCGGATAGTGCGCTACAATAAGATCACCGCTTAGTTCGGGATTCAAGTCAGAAGAGGTCGCAGTATCACATAAAACAACAAACAACCTCTTGTTGCCGATCTTTGCAACTTCGGCAATGTTCTCTGGTAGGCAAAAGTTGTGTGCTACATATTTTACAATAGCTCACTGAACTTAAGGGTTCCGGAGTCGGCGTGCTGATCCTATTTGTGATTTCAGATTTCCAAAGTGTCATTGCTATTTTTCTGAACTACTGCAGCTGAGGTTGGCTTGTAGCATTCATTTTACATTAATTAATCCAACACTTCTGTTCTAGTTTCATGTAGTCTTATTGGCGGTTAATGGTGGTGTACGTCTGCTCTCTCCAACATTGTTTCTAATTCAAATTAACTAATGCGCATTGGTGAATGTGTTAACGACTACTATCCTAAGATAGTAGCCGGGACTGGCGGCTTAACGTGCCCTCCGAAGCACGGAATCGTCTTTCTTTTCGACAATTAGTTAATCAGTCTGTAATGTCCTAACCAAACTAGGAAAAGTCACACAAAGTGACGTTTACCCATGAGATTCCAACCTACGAACTCCGGGTCAAGAAGCCAAACGCTGTTATATTCCAAAACGGGGAACAAATTAAAAATTACGTTTCTTCTGTATTTCTGACGATCCCTATGTTATATTTTGAAATTTTATCAGTAACTAAGATTTGAGCTTGGACCACAAAATAAAAGCATCGTCCCAGTAACTGTTATGAGACGTTGTTTCTGAAGAGTTACTTCAAACTTAAGCCGATACAATTAGGGAGTTATCTTCGCTGGACTAAACAGCATTGCCGATGTAATGACTGTCTGCTGAACGCTATCTCCGTTATTGCTGAATTTTAAAGTGACTGTCTTTAGGAAGTCTGCATTAAGTACTTCTGACAAAAGCATTGGATATTGTTGAAAATCTTCATTTTGCTGTCCTCGTTTGATAGTTGTTTTATGACATATTATAATCTTCCTGGTAAATTAGTGGTCACTCATATTCTTATACAACTTATAAGTATCCATCATACGTCATATATACATCCAATTGTTTAAAATAAGCAAATACTTCATAGGTATAAATACTCAAAAAAAAATATACCTAAAAATGGCCTGCGATGAAAAAATAAATTGCATAACCTTTTTTTCTGTAAATTACCAGACCAAGTACATTTACAAGCTCAACTCGACACATTCATTACTATTTCTGTACTAGCGGTCCGGAAATACAATCATGTTGGAAATATTATTAGCGCTATGGCACACATTATAAAAGGAATTATGAACTGAACAGCGGATTAACTCCCCGTAACTACTGCTTGTAAAGTACACTCGCGCTCTAAATCTGTATGCAAATAGCGTGTTAAGCTTTATCGCCGCAGTTTGTTTACTAGCTCCAATAGGGTTGTTGGCGTCATGTTCTGGCATGTTCACAATATTGCCATTAAACACACAAAATATACTTTCATAAAAGTTTAAATTTGAACCGCAGAGGCGATGTAAAATATTATCATCGAATTTACTACGTTCCATATGGGTAGTAAACATTTTCTGTAGAGGTGTCGTAATAAATTGGTTGCCCATAATACTAACCAATGGTTCATATTAAAGATTGACTTTTTTTATGTCATGCACTCATAATATCTATATGAGCACATACTCAGAAATAACATTCCTGTCTTAGATTTAATAATAAGAATGTAAAACATAACATTACAGCAAATTGTTATTAGTGTTACTACTATTAAATTTGAGTTTTCTGTATACAAGGTAATTTTTTGCATGACCATTATTGCAACATAATTGAAGTAAGACATACACCGTCTGTATGGTTTTGAGAATGGTGTATTGTATGTAAAATTTCTATAGTACTTCTTTAAATACCGGTTTAGTCTAAAGGTTCTTGTACTTCAGATACCACACAAATTGATGTAAGCTCGATTCGGACAGTAGGTTGGGTGGTTTAAATCTATGCATAATGTCTATATTATTGTATTAACATACAAAAAATAAAATTTATCCGTTATTATGTTTGTAAAAAAATTTCCAAGTAAAAACTGGTCTCATTAACAAACTTATACACTAAGTTCATACTTACAGTGTAGTAGTAATTGGCCACATTTTATTCATATAAACCTCTTTCATTTTCGCAAACTTTTCAATTTGCCCCTTAGTTCATATTCAAGTAAACAAACTCTCCCGACTGAGCAGTGAAGTCGCCTTTGGATTTGTGACAAAGCTTTCATCTGAGACAAGCGTATCTGTTTAGAACAAGACGTTCCTCTGCTGAGTGGGTTTGCCAAGCGTTTGGATAAAAATGGATTAATTTGGAATAAGATAATATTTATTCACAAGGGTCCTGTACATTAGCTTGATAGATAAATATAATTAGGGCAGTATATATATTGGCATAATGTAGGTACATGCCTACTATTTCAAGAGTATCTGGCAAATCCAAATAATAAGTTTTGTTTTATGAAATTGACAATCTAATATCTTTCACAAGGTCGCGCAACATATGATGAAACATGTGATTTTCGGGGTTTCATTAGCGGATATATACCTATAAAAGTCAACGTTGAAAGACGGTTCTATACACGATGAAGTCAAACTGAGTTGGAGAGAAAAACTCAATTGGCCAATCATTGTGTAGGACTCCCAACCACTCAACTCAAAAAAGTGTCAGGCAAACTGCCCTAAATCAAAATTGTTGGAAAAGTAATAGTTGATGCTCTTTAGGAGAGGTCTGTTTTCAGCAGTGAACGACGATGGTGAGTTAATTGATAATGTAACTATATTAATAATCATAAAGATCCTGAAACTAAGGGAAATATGGAAACCGCCGTTGAACACCTTACCTACTTCCTAACAAAAGACATTTCGCGTACTTTTCATAACACTTCACATTGTGTATAGAGCCTTTTTGAAAGCGCATCTTTTCAAGATTTGTTTCTGTTAAATATTCTAAGTTGACAGTATACAGCTACAATAACAACTTTGCGCTTTTCATTATACTCTACATGTTATAAGTAATAAAACAATAATAATTAACAGAATACGGATTCGACCAGGGAAATTCTACATTAACTACTTGTGTATTTTTATTTATTCACCGCGATTATTCGTTTTATAAGAAGACTGGCCTATAGATGAAAACTCAAAGCATTTAATGTGGTAACAACTCGAAAAAATCCCAGCTACTGTATTAAGTATTAACAAACAGAACAATTAGTTCGTTGACAGATGACTGATAGGGTTCATTTTTCATGTGCCCGATGCGGACGAGCAGACGCTCTAATTAGTGACCGTCTCATTTGAGCCCGTTTTATATTAAGCTGAACTGAAATAATTATACATCCACACTACTATTAAAATGTAAGAATGAGTTTTTGTAATATGATATTAGCAACCACACAGCATGACCGTTAAAGTTTATATTCTATGAATTCATTGTAATTTATGTCCAAGATCATAGAAACCTAATTTATGAATTATACTTCAAATAATATTCAGATCTTTGAGAATATTTTAAGATATCTTTTGCCTTACTTATCATCTACCAAATAGACTAAATATTATCATGCGTCAAAATTTAGTTATTAATTATCAAGTATTTAACTGGACCACGAAACTACGAATATACCTCCCTCAATACTTTAGGTCACTGCAACTTGCTCAGCTGGTCCCGTGACAATTTGAAAGTTACAAAAGCCTCATTGATCTCGCTGCTGAGTGGAGTAAAGGTCGGTTATAAGATATAAAGTAAAAGTCGACATAATTCTATACGTAATCATATGCTCGTTATGAACTCTCTAAATTTTTTCTTCTAATAATCTATCCTGAACCTCTGTTCCCAATTTAAGTCGGGGTTTTTCATTTGTCATCTCACCTAAAACTCTTTTCACATATGTATCTTTTAGGACGCATTTCATATATATTTTCTTTATTAAAACGGCCCATTCCTATTAATTTTGTATTCAAAGTGCTTTTATTATATGGTTTTCGCAAATAGCTAAAAACTTTTAAAGGCATTAATATCCCCAATCAAAGTATTGAATACTTAAAAGAGTCTCATTTTCAGCCACAAATGTACCCCTATCGCTTCGTCCATCAACAAACAAGGCGATCGCATTGCAAGCCGGACTACATCGCAATTATTTCGTCATATTCCATTCCAACGGTTTTTCATTTTAAAATACAATACATAAATCGGTGCCGATTATCCGGCAATTACCGCGTCAGCTGCACAGCCGGGCCATTTGCCGGGCTGCAATAATAAGCGATTCCATACAAATCAATAGTGAGTACTTATCAGGACATGCCTAATTTGCATATTAAAATGGAGTGTATATATCAGCCGCGCATTATATATACCCGTATATAATTGTATTTCTGAAGACTTATTTGAAAAATCAATAAGCACAACGATTTAACAAAGATATCATGACAGAACCTATTGAAGATTGAGAGGTCCAGTTTCTAACGAAAGTCTGAGAGAAAGTTCCATTCCAAAGTTAAAAGCATTAGAAATAATGAGTGGAGTACGGATGACAATCGACTTCGGCCCCAAATCTTGGTATCTTTGTACTAGTTAGTCTTTTGCTAGGGATGGTCCGCGTGGAATTCGTTAGTGGAAGAGTTTAGTAGTGGACGTATAAGGTTGTGATGATGATTTTGATTGTAGTTATAAAAAATACATTTTGGTGGCGATTAAAAATTTTACAAGGTCTTCGTAGTTAAATACTTGCTTTTGCTATATTAAAAAAATGTTCTGGTTTATTGACATATATTAACCCGAATAATTGAATGTAAGAGGTCTGAGGTTCACGACCTAGACCAAAGTTACCTGATCGATGTACATCCTGCTGAATAGAATGAGGAACTGGCAACTCCACATCCGCACAGCCCGCTTTGGTGCCTCGTTCCTAATGCGCACCGCAAAGGAATGGAATTCTTTGCCTCCTTATGTGTTCCCCGATCATAACAACCTGGCCGTCTTCAAGGCAAGAGTGAATAGGCTGTTTCTAGGCAGGCATGATCCATCTTCGGCCGCATCATCACTTACCATCAGGTGAGATGGCGGTCAAATGTCTGCCTATAAAGGATAAAATATTTAAAAAAAACTCAGCCGAACGCACTCGAATAATCAAAGACATAGGGAGAAACTATGTATCTGTGGGAGAAACTTTATCCAACTCGGGCCGTTATAAGTCTGCCGTCAAAATGCATATGCAGTTTGGCAGATTTAAAAGTCACGTGTAAACTTTAACACTGAGTTTTGAATAAAAAAAAAAGTATTGATGTTTATTTAACAATACTATGAAGATTTGATGATGGCGTAGGTAACAGCTAATATGTTGTTTTCACAAACCTACGACCACCGATTACTATTTATTATATTTAAAATATTGTATTGATTTTCAAGTACCTCCTCGCCTTCCTACCTACTTCGAAAGTCACGTAAAGTGATCAGTGGTACAACGCCTTGAAGATTAATCCATCATGTAACATCAAAACTTTTTCATTTCTCAATACAAATCATAAATCCGATTATGCGGCAATCGCCGCGCCATTTGCCTGGTAGCGCTGCAATAATAAGCGATTCCATACGAATCAATAGTGAACACTGAGCACTAATCCGGGCGTACTTCATAGCGGCCGAGTCGGGCAATTAGTGCGGCCGCCACTCGCACGGATATCCGTCTATCGATTCGCACGCGGCTATTAAGGGTTTTGCCCACTGCCTTCAATGCGATCTGGTGAATTATCGAGTCTGCGGTACGTTTGATATGTTCGTTATTGACGTTTATATGGACTTAGATTCGGCAATTTATTTAAAACACGCTGTACGGCGATGCTAGTTTGTTTGAAAATATCGCGTGCCTGTGTATGCATAAAGCATTCCACTATATGAAACGTCAAGCTTTTTTATGAAACTGGGCGGCAAAGTTTCAGTCAGCCCACCTGGAAATTGGTAACTGTCGCTTAAAATACATCGGTAATCTAAAAGAATCGACAGTAGTTAAGTAGCTCACTTATGACATGATTATCCTTTGAATCTAAAAATTTCACTGCTTGTCTCAAAAAAACCCTCAGCCCGGAACACACCTTTTTTTAAGAATAATATATTATTCTAGCATCCGTTATTTTGCTTTTAATCGCGCGTTTAATTGAAGTACTCATGCATACGGCCTTTAACACGATGTTTATTATGTCTCTAAATGAAATAGAAATCTAAAAGCAACTCCGATGACGTAAATGCATTAACATTTTATTTATTTATGTATAAGCATTTATACAAGTTAGCGGTAAGACTAAAATGAGATAACCTTTTAAAGTTACTTATGTAATACACAAGGTTTAATTTCGCCTTGAAATCGGATGACCGGTTCCTCGGATCGAACTGTGTAAACTACAAAAGAGTCATTATCCGTACGATATATCCGATGTTCGGTCCCGTTTTACTATAAGGGTTGGGATCAATTAATGTGGCGCTCGCCCTTACTTCGTTAACGATATTGGTTAAGTATTTGTATGGTATGTCCGACAAATGGGGCTTAACATGTTTGTTTCAGTACCGGATATAAAAACTATAAGTATACCTTACTTACACAGAATTTGGCACACTACGTGTATATTGCAGTATGTATAAATAAAGCATTTGAAGGTAGCCTGCAAAAGCATCCGGAAATAAACACTTAACTTTCATATTTTATCGTTCTCTTCGTTCTTTCGCAAACACCTATAAATAACAAAATTACTGATCCCTCTTGTTATTACAGTATTTTCGACTTTCGTCCTTTTTCCGAGTATCGTTACGAACGACTATTAACACAATCTATGCGCAATAGTTCTGATAGTAATGGGCTTGTTTATACCGTTTCTAAGCGCCTCTTGACTCGAGATATCCTCCGATAGAGGGTTGCCATTTCTGCAGCTAAGGTTGTTGAATAAACAAACATTTTTTTCGTAACTGTTCGATATAAAATGCATCGTTATAAATATCTTTTAAAAAAGTATGTACAATATAGTTGACTACAAAAAAATGGGGAGGTTTATGTCAGTAAAAAGGAATATATAAAAGACTTCTCCGAGCTCTCCGAGCCGATGAAACATCCTATTAGTTACAATTATTTATTTGAAGCACTGAAATTTTCATTAAAAAATATATGTTTTATCCTAGTTCTATATAATTATAATTAATTGCAGTCTACGATTTATCTTGACATTGCGGCCCCTAGATCATGATACTCGTGTCAACAAACATTAAGTTAGTGACATATTTACAAACAAGTAAATCAATTAATTAATTACATTAACATAGATTGATTATTATCGCGTGTTTCAATGTTTAAAACTATATTTTTCAAAAATTTAAAAGAAACGATACTTATTTTATTTAAATCCCTTGAACCGTTAAAATGTGAATAAGTTACAAACATTTACTCACAAACTTTCGCGTCCATAGTTTAATAAATAAAATAGGCCTATTTAAAAAATATTTAATTTTTAAATAAGCTCATTTATTTATTCTCACATTGACTAATAATGTAAAATAAACTTATTTATTTCCAATTCTTACAACCCTGAAGTCACTGTGAAGGTATCGTCCACATCAGCATTTTCCGTTATATCGGATTTTCGTGAAGAACGCTCCAATTCCATCTTCCCGGGATTAAAAAGGGGCTCGTTGTATAAATTGATCGAATAATCTAATGTAATTTTTTGAGATGGAGCGCTGGAAAATTTGAATAACGATTTTTGGTGTGCTTGTTTACATCGCACAAAAGAATTCAGAACACGGGGAGGCTTTTAAGTTTTGCAAGAATAAATACATTCCTAAATGGAAAATGTTTATCTGTTTTCATTATATTAAGCTATTTTTTTGTGTATCCGTTCACCCAGGCTGTTGTGGCGATATCCCTTATCAATAAAATTAAAAACCATACTCATATACATTTTTTGTAAATATTCATTATAAATTCGTACGATACATCGAGAAATATAGACTGATATGTATTTCCTATATATTTTTGCATCAATCATTTCAAGTGGTATGGGGGATCAAGCGTTTTGAATGTCCCTACGTCTATCATAAAATACTTTCAATACGTTACTAATAAAAACCAGATAGGTAGGTACTTTGTTTAAGAAAATTTTGCGGAAGTTGGGCCAAATTAAAAATATAATTAAGGATATAAATTACAAAATACGAATAAAAAATATTTACAATTCATAGCAATCTTTTAGGAATAAACTTACGCATTATTATCAGACAGCACAGTTACGGATAGATATTTATCGGATGCAAGGGCCAGTAAGGAAGAAACCCAGTCTTGTCGAGAGGCCATGGTAAGCCGTGTGGATGCGTCCCTTCAAGCAGTCTCCTCTTGGGGTGATGCTAATTGGTGAGGTTCAACGCTACCAAAACACAGGCGTGTCTGTTCTCCACGAAACGGAGCAAATTCGAGCTTGCTTCGACTTTCCGGAATGTAGCTGTCGCAGTGACTGATAGCCTAGAGCTTCTTGGTGTTCATCTCACTGCCAATCTCAACTTCGGGCCAATATATCGAGTCAAAGCAAAGACTGCAGCAAAAAGCTTGGGATCCTTTCCAAGGTTAGGCGGTATTTCACCCCAGGACAGCTTCTAGCATTATATCAATGCCACCTATGGGATGGATCAGCCAAATACCAACTGGCTGCTTTGGACTTGATTGAGCGGCGTGCTGAGCGGCTCATTTTCGACCCTACTCTGACTGACGCTAAGCTGCAAGCCTCGAGCATCGTCGTAGAGTTGAACGGCTACGTTTTTACAGGCTACATTTCGGTGAGTGTGCGATGGAATTACACGCGTTAATTCCACCAGCCCCTTTTCACCACCGGATACAAGACGGAGGCGAGCGTTCCATCCTTACGTGTAGACATTCACACATCCGCACAGCCCGCTTTGGTGCTTCGTTCCTAATGCGCACCGCAAAGGAATGGAATTCTTTGCCTCCTTATGTGTTCCCCGATCATTACAACCTGGCCGTCTTCAAGGCAAGAGTGAAAAAAAAAACTGAATAGGCTGTTTCTAGGCAGGCATGATCCATCTTCGGCCACATCATCACTTACCATCAGGTGAGATGGCGGTCAAATGTCTGCCTATAAAGGACAGAAAAAAAAAACCTTTTTATTTAATTTAATTAAACATTTATATAGGAAAAATAATATAATGATAAAAAAATCCTATTAAGACTCCTTAGTTTCTTCCATCTTAATAAAATATCCGCTAAATCAAAGATGCAAAGTTCACCTATCAGAGAAAAGCATTGCGGCCTGATGAAAGCAACACAAAAATTGAGTTTTACAGATTACTCGGTAAAAGATTGATAGAGTCTACAGAGGGCTTTAAAGATATTTACGTTCGCCTCTGGTAATACAATTTAAAGTTTTGCAAGCCCACATGAGCCTTCGACTGGTTGCTATGGCAACGCCCTCAGCATCACCCGCTAAATTTTCGGTAAACGCGCGTTGTGTATGGATGAAGGAAGCGATTTTCCAAGAAGGTGAATATCATTAGGAGATGCAGAGATCGCGCTCGAATGCTTTAGTGGTTCCATTAGTTGAACCCTCGACGTTGGATGCTTCAGACTGTATGGGGATGTCAATCATTATCGATGAGAGGATATTAAAACGAGAATACGATAATCATTAGAGACTATATTAAAGTAAGTCTTATTGAATATAAAATGTTTACTCACGATGGTTGCTATAAACATATTTCTGTACCTTCTTGAAGATTTGTATGATGTAACTCTATTATGATTTGTATGAATGCATATGAGGTAAAAGTAAAGGCTTACTGATGCTATGTTGATTGTTATCGAAGAGTCTGGAATAGCGATATATGTATATTATTTATTAAAACTTTAGCAAAAATTTGACGATACTTTTAAGGTTGATGCGTTGATACTCTTTCTTAAAGCTTTTTCTTTCAATCACGTTTAAAGAGATCATCTGATTCCGTAAGAAGGGTACTTGCTTAGTTTTGGTTCTGTCTAAGGAGTAAAATTTTGGATAACTTTTTTTTCGTAACATTGATTGCGTTTAACTGCCTCCGTAGTCTAAATGGGCACTCTTTCGGTAGATCGCACTTTGTGCGATTATTGTAGGAAGAATTACCCGATTGGCCGAAGAAACTGATTCCAACACGCTAAGCCTTCGGTCCCGGCTACAACCTTAGTATTTAATACCCACCAATCCGCACTGCAACTGCACTTCTTTTGTTTTTATGCCCGCCTAGTACCTACCACCCCTATTCTTTCCTGATACGTAAAGAAAAAGATTCTTAACTAATCGTATAGTACAACAACAACTAATTACTACGACAGATGGACCAAATACTCATCTATATATCTAAGTAGCTATAAAAACTGCACCAGTCAATGAGATATTTCCATGCGGCTGAATGTTCGGCATCATTGACTATAATATGTTATGCAAAAAGATCATAAATGTATATTTGTCTCCTAGTTCATACACCTAAACATTGCGACACGTGGCATAACTGAGCTAAGCTATAACGTTAAATGTAGGTAGTTAATTAACCTAATGATTTCAATTTATGACGTCAGTGATATTAGGTATGCCAGTTTCATCATTGGTGTTAAGGTTTTGACAGACATTTGAATTCGGATTATTATTTAATTTATAAACGTGGTCGCTAACTATTGGCCTTTTAAAAAGATTCCAAGTCACTCACGAGCGAGGAGAATGTTTGGGTTTATCTACGAGATCGACGTAGCGACTAAAGTCACTGATATAGTCGCCCGGATCGCCAAGCTGAAGTGGCAATGGGCAAGCCACAAAGTCCGGAGAGCCGGTGATTGTTGGGGCAGAAAGGTTTTGAGCGGAGAACACGTTACGGAAAGCGCAGCGCAGGCCATTACCGGAAAGATGGACGGATGGCTTGATTAAGTCCCGGAAAGCGCTGTATGCAAGTCACCTCAGATCGGTACAAATTAAAACATTGGAGAGGCCTATGTCTAGCAGTGGACATACAAAAGCTGAAATGATGATGATTAAATTATACATCTACATAAATAAGCTACTACGCGGTATTTACATGATTTTACGGCGTGATAGTAAGTAATAGCTCTCTACTTTTCTACCACAAAAGGATGAAACATGGTTTCATTTAAAGATGCCTCTACAGTGACTAAAAATGTTGGCTTATCACAGTATATAAAGAAACGTTTGTAGTTGTAAAGTTTATAAGTCATAATAACCCTTATCTATTTAAAGGTATAAAGTCAGTTCGATTAGTTTTCTTTGATTGACTAAGATAAATTTAAAATATGATGACAAAGTCTTCCCTATGTTAATAATAGGTGTCTTTATTATTCTCCTCGTAACTTTAAATTTTTCTCTCCATAAATACCTTACCACAGCACATATTAAGTGCAAGAAAAAAGCTTCAAAGCATTTTCAAGTATTGTAACTAATAGCTTGATCCTTACGATTCTTAAAACCAGTCAAATAATATGGACTTAAAAAATACATTATTTCTAAGTCACTATTTTCGAGATACGTATAAAAACAGACGTATCCACTTTAAAAATATGCTAAATCAACCAATACATGTCCTGTTAACTCGATAAAGAATAAATGTAAAAATTTTTTGGAATAGTTGCACGCTTCAGTTTGTGAAAAAAAGAATTATGTAAGTGTATCTATTAGTGGAGGCATTCGTTCAGTAATGGACTTATTGGTCTGAAATGATGATGATAGTATAATTTTATGACCCAAATCAAAAGAATGATGTCTGTTTGTTTTAGAAATATAAAAATAGTGATTTCAAAATTCTTACCCCTAATATCTGCCTTATACCAAACGCTAGCATAATATATTTTCCCTTCACCTTTGGCTTATCCGGTCAATAAAAACAGGGCAAACAATAGAAAAACCGAGTAATTTAAAACGGAATTCCAATACTTCTTCCGGGAAAATATATATCAGTCGCAGTGCAACGTAAAAGGGGATCCGTAGGCGCACTCGGTGCTTTCATTCACCCCCTTATTTACAACCGGGCGTCCCCGGATCGTCTGATTTAGTCCGGATTTACCAGCTGTCTCTGATACGGTTTGCTTTGTGTTAGTCGCTCGGAAAATGTTTGCGATTTTGATTTCGCGTAGAAGTGTACAATGGACGTTATTGTTTGTCTATTCGTCGTCATGGTGAACTTAAGACTACTAGACCAGTCCTATTCATGTCAGTGCTATTTCTACACGGAATATGTTTATAAACAAAATAGTAAACGAATATGTTTATGAAACAAAATACTATAAGTTTTTGCAAAAGATTGTCTTTTAAGATTCCTTAATCGCGTGGCAGAAGCCGTTTAATAATCGAATTCAAACACGGAACGCAGACCATAACTTACCACGTAGGTTCAGTGTTAGTTACCAGACCTCATTCTTTGTTTAGCAGAACGCACCATTGCCTTGACGAAAAATGCTAACTTAATAATATGTTCACTGCTGAACCTTGCTTTAGAAAGGTATATGCCCTGCAATGAGACGCTATCGATAAGATGATGTTGTATAAAAAGTAAACCTACCGCGAAATTTTGACGACGATTTTCGAAAGCGATAAACACAATATTGTGCAAAATAGCTCACCTACGTAACAAATCGCCGTAAAAGAAAAAGCACTTGTTAAAAAAAAATAAAAGGAAAATACTCGCGTAAGCCCGGCTCATCCTGCCGACCCGGCGTCCCGCAGAGGGATAGACAGTTCTGGACTTCGCGTAATATTTATTGCCGATGGCAGGGCTACGGTAAGATATTCTTGATAAAATACATGTTGAAAACACAACGCATTTATCGGAGGTATCTTAAAAGATATATTTAAAATCTGACATCGATAATTTAGATATTGTGTAAGCAGGTTGTTAAATATAAATTGAACATGTGGCTGAAATAAAAATCAATTACTTTACTCAAAGAAAAAGGATATTTCCTCATAATAAATATTACTTATATTCGTAGTATTATTTAATGTTAAATGAAATGACGTCAACTACTAACGACATTCCATTGCAAATGTGCAAATTAAATTCGAAGACCGCAAGTTTTTAAACCGACCGTAATATAAAATGACGTAAACAAACCTTGTACTTTGCGTAAATTAACTTGATTTATAGAAACAGAGAGCTTCCTTCGTTTTGTTGAAAATTACACAGCGCGAGGTTGGGTCGACAGACAAGCGATTAATCCATATTAAAGCATATCTAACCCTTTCCTTATGATAGGCCTTGTTCACATGACAAATTGTACCAAAATTTCAAAATAATGTAAGGAACGTGTTACTTGTTTTATTAAGCAATCAAGTATTCATTTAAGAACAAAGTCAAATTTGGAAACATTATCCACTTATAAAACATGTATAGTAAATGTGTCTAATTGTAATATGATTCTGAAAGCCAACCAATCAGGATCCAGTGGTATGAATCTACTGATTATTGCGAATAATATCCCGGATAGCTAATACCTACAATTTAGGGAAAGTACCTTTTACAATCTAGCGGATTGGCATTGTACTATGTATTTTGAAATACTTTTCGAATCTCTGGTTAGTACCTCAATTAGGTGTTTCTGTGGTTAAATAATAACGGTGAACATACATATAAATCTATTATGATATTAAGGAGTACATAGGCAAAACGCTTAAATAATTGCAAAAGATTTTTCTTTATTATTTACTAATATCTCAAAAAGTTCTTCAATGTGAAAATAATATATATTCAATATTATACAAGGATCGACTGATTCACTACAATATATCGGCGGAATAAAATAATGTATATAAGCGCTAATAGAACTAAATCAATAGATCGTAACAAAAAAAAACATTTTTGCTTTTTTTTAATGAACACTTAATAAGGAAATACAAAGACTTAAATAAGTAACTTAAATAGGAAATGACAGCCTTAATGATAAAAGTCGGGGCTGATAACGTGCAGCATAAAGCACGACAGCACTTTCTAAAAATCTGCTTTTTAAAAAAGCAGATTATTGAACCTGTAATGTCCTTACTTAGAGGGGAAATCGCGCAAGTGTGGGATTCGATTCTGTAAACCCCGAAAACAGTTAGATTTATTTTTAACGCTCTGTCCACTAAGCCACAAAGGCAGGTAGTAACTTAGTTTTTTACAAATCAATTGCAAAGTTTATATATTAATTATGTTAAAAATATTTCTATAGCAAGTATGCTTACACCTTTAGGATACTAAAAATAAGGCACAGTTTTGTTCAAACAGAAACATGCCATATCCTATGTTTATGCAAGTTTAATGGACTCGCATGACGTCATGACTTTTGGTTAATGCTTTATCATTGTTTGCAATATTCATTTCCAAATTTCTATAGTTCCGTTAGGTTACCATACTCTTCATTAAGAATGGTGTGTTATTATAATAAACTGGAAATGAAATGGTTAATTGATATGAATAAGTATATTATATTTGCAGGCATAGTTTTAATTGCATCAAAAGAAATATAAAAGTCTTTGCTGTAAAAAAATAATTATAAACAAATTTAGAAAATGGTTTTCTAATTTTTGTTGCAATTTATGTGAAAAAACCTCCATTTTATTATTTAGCATAGGTACTGCTTAACCACTCGTAGACTATTCATAAAATATTTTATTAAATAAAAACTACCAACGGGTGTTAACTTCTAATTTACTAGTTTTACGAAGTTAATATATTTACTTCATTATTATTGGACATCGAACATGAAAGATTTTATTACAATATTTTTTTTCCGCTTAGTTTTATATCTTAAGTGTCAATAATATTTTAAAAAATCAACCTTTACATTTTTAGTAATTGAACACTTTTATCAGAAAGACAATTTTAGGAAAATTATTAACATAATTTAGATAAAACAAACTCATCAATTTATCGTAAAATATCACAAATCTAAATCAAGCAAATAACAACTGAAAGGAAACGACAGCAAAATTAAAGGAATACTTATTGATGCCGAAATAAAAATAACCATGAGTTATCATCATAACAATCGCACATGTTTACCCATTGTCCTATTGAAGAGCACAAAACACATTACGACCTTATGACACCCAGCATTCAGAAAGTTCCAGTTCAAACACAATTAGCGCTATATCGGGGAGTTCATTAAAATACCAGTCGTTGCATTTCGGTCGATGTGTAAGTGAGGTTATGTGTTGGCTAGTCACCTCGTTTACGCTATCGCCGTAAGGTTATCAACTTAAACAACACAAAACTGCGTCTTATGTCATTCGCTGCCAGTTCTCCGTTGTGCGATGTCGAAAGTTTGTTTATAATGGTGAAATGAGCTAGATATGCGTGCTGTGCTATTAATCTTACTGATCGCTTGTTTGTGGTGTGTGTGCGTTAGCTACGACATGTTTGTTGGCGATACAGTTCACAAAAAGATGGTGTTTCATCAGAGAATCAAAGACTTTGCGATACCATTCAAGAAGAGAATCAAAACATTGACTTATACGGATCCGGAAAGAAGAATAATTAAGGTAAATTCAGAAATATATTTTCGAATGTTTTATTTTATTTAACAAGGAGTTAATTCAAACGTTCCTCAATTTATTTATTAATGGATTCTATTACTCATATAAAATGTCACTCCTGCCTCAAGCATATTTTGAAAAGTTTGATAATATTTGTTACATTTTCAAAAAAATTTAGCTATGTCTTCATAAATATTCAATCGTAAAAACAATACTTAAAATATAGTTACGATAAAAAATAATCTATGGATCTTAATATAACATTTTGTAGCAATACAAGTTAAACGACCTATTTTCTTGAAATTCAGTTATTAATAAATTCGTAAAATTAACATTTTCATTCTCAGACAGTAAATTTCCTTGATGATGGTGGTTGTCAAAATGTCGAATTTGGATATTTTGATATACGACAACCGGTCTGTACTTAGCAAGGGATTTAGAACTAGCAAGAAATCAATTTTATTCTTCTTTACACTGATCTAGTGTCAATACTTAGCTATTAATGAATATGTACAAGTTCCACAGGATGATCGGTCGTAAAGTTAACGAGTTTCTCTTTCATAAATATAATAACTATATTACACTTAGGTACTTAGTACTTAACATTTTGGACCAGATAAATAACTATGGAGTTAGGGTTAGATAGTCGTATATTTCGGTGGAAATTTTTTTATTATTACCAACTCAGCAGACAGCGCGGCTGATGTTAAGTAGCTATCTTGCCTATACGCCAAAATAGAATCACAGTGGATTTACTCAAATATAGTAGAATCTTTATACCATATTTTAGTAAATCATCTCTCTATCACCTGATCTAATGAGATCATTTCATTATATTCTGTGATTACATTACATTAAAAATAAGTTTCATGGATATCCTTCTCTACATTATAATTATCTACATAAAGAAATAGAGAGATCGTTTTGAAACTAAACATTTTCTTCTTTCTGATAAGAATTCAATGCCATTGAATTCTTATCAGAAAGAATTAAATGAATTAAAATGAAACGGAAAAGACCTCATTAAGTTTGGGGATTTACTGCTTCATGCAAATCTTCTATACCAAGAAGGTGTAATATTTTCACACTTTATCAACATTTTTGAGTATTCGCTACTACCATTTCCAATAGCCAAGTTAATTATTCGTTAATTTATGTGAAACACTATCACCTTCAAATCATGTCGTAAAAACCTGTTTATCTTCTTGAATATTTAAGTATGACACCTTGGCATTATATAAATTTCATTTCCTTTTATCAACGACAGTTCAAATATCCTCAATTTGTTTTTGGGACCTTGGTTACGAAGATTATGTTAGTCTTTATGAACTCTTCCAAAGTATATTTGTTCAGTTGTTATAAATTATAATGCTGAAAACACTATTTACAGAATGAATCATCAGGTTACTGGTTTTTTTTTAGTTGCGGAAGATTACTTTTTATTTTAGCTACATAAAATAGTATGAAAACAAGCCGACTCAAGCCGTGTTTTTCGCTGGCTGTTATTGACTTTCCACTGCAATTTTGCAGTGGGGGTGTAAATCCAGCCCACTGCTTTAGCCACATTGACAGGGACGTGGCAAGTCGAGAGTTGCGACCACATTCCTGTCAGCGGGTTCCCTGTTAGTCAGGCCCTGCAAGGTGCCTCCTCGGGTGTTCGTGGGGTGGCAACGGGGAACGTATGGAGTGATGACACTTCCCGTCAGACGCTGGCCGGCTGGCTTGTGCCATTATGGTGATGAACGGCATATTGCCTTCTTCTTCTACACATTCGACGCCTTTGCAGTGGAGGAGCGGATGGATTATCCTCTCGCTGTCTTTCAGCTGCTTCTTTATGTGTGAGATGACCATCCGCAAATCCTATTAAGATCATGGTAACTGGCGCAAATAAACATAACTTATTTCCCAAAATGCGTTTTAAATGTTGACACCATTAAACATTCTGATTACATGATGTTAAATGCGAAATGTGTTGAGTGTGTATGTTTGTAAATTTATTGTCTAAACGGCTGAATGAATTGAAATGAAACTCATGAACGGGAACATCGCGGCAAAACTGACGCACACTGCTACTTTGTGTATAATTTATACGATTTTGTAGGTAAACAGACTTGGGTAGAAAAAAAATCACATTTTTTTGACAATGAAAATTTAACATTATTTTTATTTCTTCAGTGTCAAAACGTAAAGCTTTATTAGGCTGGTAACTTTAGTATCGTAATATATCTGAAGGCCTTAGGTTACTCGTATAGTAAAATCATGCACTTCGTCATGTTTTCTTAAAGTAATATTATTTGTCTCGTATCACTTATTAATTTTATATATTTAAATACATATTTCATCCATATATATGCATGTTGTTATATTATATATCTAATCCTTGACACAAAAAGTATGTTAATTTTATTTGAATATTTGATTGAGCGTGCACAAATATTTGGTTTTATCATTGACAACATAGGATGTCTTAAATAAAATTAAATGCAACCTCTTAAGTAGTAAAACATAAATGGCGCGGCTACCTAAAATGATACTTGTCCTGAATATAGATAGTAAATTTTGGCTAGGAATGAATAGTCTTCTAAAAACAATTTTAACGTAAGACCTGAGTAACTAACGACAACATACATACACGTCGTCGTTCCAAACAACATCATCACGAATTGTTCTATTGTTCAATACAGTAAACAAATATTTAATGTTTATTGAAATACCAGAAACAAATAAGATATCATCTTGTTTGTTTCTTTACAGTTGCATTGCCAAGTCTATTCATCAAACATGCTATGTACAATTGTAAAACTGAAAAATTATTTCCGAACCCAAATGTACCTATATAAAATTTATTACTTCACTCGAAGAATTATCGCGGAAAGACAAAATACCATCTATTGTTTGTGGGGACAGGAATGCCCGCGAGTATTTGAAAAAGTTCCTTTTGAGATTATGAGGAAATCTGCTCACGCCTGCGAAAAGATTCAAGGGTGTGCGTGAAGTCAGTCAAACCGCACTACTAAGGTCTATATACAAGTAACGGGTAGGCTCGTGTCCCTCGGTGGGGACGTTTAGTAAGCTGATGATGATTCACTTTAATTTAGTCCACATTTACACTATTTCTACCTCTCTATTTGTACTAAAATTAAGTCAAAATATAATTATTCTGTTACTTAGGGAGCTGATATAGCTTTATTGTAAATTTAGTAATTTCTGTTTTTAGTAATAAACTTTTATTTAGGTAGTTGGCATACCGAGAGATCATATAACACTTAACCGTTATTTTTATTTTTTACAGGGTGTAGCAGCAATAGACAACGACTTCTCTCATGCCAGTGCCAATATAACAGATGGAGGCGTCGGATTCACACATGTTACAGTCAGAATGAAAGGTCAAAGGCATCATCCACTAAATTTCGAAGTCGAGATTTACGTTTGAAATATCAAAAAAAGTTAATGGAGTAAGGATTTATTTGTGATAAAAAAACACAAACTATGTAGGCTACAAAAATGAATTATAAAAGTAATTTTGTATAAAAATATTATTGATTTTATAATTTTATGGTAATTATTCAAACAACCATTTATAAATTGCATAAAAGAATCGCTATGCGAATATTCGTTTTAAAATAAACGATAATTTATCTCAAATACTAAACAAAACATGAGATATTGAGGTGTGTCTACAATGCCAAGTATATTTCACACTACGAGCATTTATTTTTAAGTTCATAATCACTGTTTTTTCACCGATTCTATTGAGTTCAACATATTACACGAGATTAGCATATTAAAATAATAGTCATACTGTATACTCATTATTTAATAAAGGGAGAAAGCTGAGAATCTTAATAGGTAACGTATTTATAGAACTAGCTTATAACGATTAGTCATAAATAAATTTATGTTACCTATGATATTATTTGTGTACCCTCAACTTTACATTGTAATAAATATCTGCAGAAATTAATTAACATTAATATTGATGTATTTATTAAAACTGTTGGTTCTTGTAAAGAATATATGCTCAGATAATAATTTAGCAATTCCCTGAATTCCCGTTTGACATTTAAAACAAATTACACAGAACATTAACAGTAACATGTCATTTAAAACAAATAATTAATGTATAGTTATATTAATGTATAGTTATATTCAATAAAATATGTATAATTAATTTAAGTTCTGGCTACAATATTAAATGCTATTGTTTATGAGATTTTAAATAAAAATACGGTTGTAAAATAAAGTTCCTTGTAAATTGTTATCGTCTATTTATTTTGTACAAAATCAATAAAATTTAAATATTTCGTTAAATTGTGTTTTGTTTATTATATTTGTAAAAAAAATACCCTTTGGAGCTTATAGACGCCATGTGCATAAATTCATCAAACATAATAGTGAAAAGACTAAACTTTGATCTGTTATTTAGATATTTAGGTGCCATATAGGTAAGAGTATACCAATGGGTCGTTTAATACTTGTTTTTTTTGCTAAATTTATGAAAAGATTTATATAACAAGAGTTATTCATCGTTTCTTCATAACATTATTATCGTGAAAAAGGAGAAGGTCATAAAATCTATGTAAGGATATCTTTTACAGACTGAATATCTTTGCTACTGTTACTTTCTTGAAACTTTAAATATGAACAAGTACCTTTTTATTTATTAAAAAATCAGTTTGTACCATGATAATGTTTTCTAGATAAAAATATTTTAAAAAATATATTTTTCTTTCAGAATAGTTTTAATATGCTCTATCCATTAAAGCTTTTCTCTAAATGCATTTAAGTAATTTATAAAAATAGGGAATGTAATGTATGAATTATATACAAAATTACGATATGAATGAGCAGTGCCTATTCCGCAATTCTGTTCCAGCAGGCAAAATGTGAACATAAGTATATAGTTGCTATCAAACTATAAATAACAACATTATTCATAAATATATATATAATAAAGGATCCCCTCTTACACAAATAAAAGAACGAAATTTTTGATTATGAAAAGGATGGTTTTGCTTAACCATCCAATATTCACGAATTCACATTTCTTTTGAACCAAATATTATCGTACGGCACCAATCTATCGTCGTATTCCATGCATTATTCCCGTGAAGTCCCGAACAGATTTTCTCTGAAAGTTAATTTCACGCCTGTCGGCCACTGGGAACAACGTCGTGTGTTGAAACGCGTTTTGTTGTATTCGAAAACCTATTATAGATTTTATCAGCCTTAATTCGTCTTTTGCATCTATTATATTAATACATGGATGCAGCGAAATAATAATAATACTTCAATGTGTAAAATTACACTTTTTAAGAGAAACTTCATTTTGGCGTAGAACCTCGTACGAGTTTGTACAAAAAAAAATATAAAATACATTTCAAACTACCAGATTCCGATTTTTATGTAATCCATCAGGAACTGAACTGTGTTCGCTTATTGTGATTAACAGGTTTATAAAGGCTATAGTTGCTACTTACCTACCATTAGTAGGAACATCACAAAATCTGACCTCAAATCAAAATTTCTATTTGGTCCATAAAGTCTTGTACTATGTGCTTGATTTAAAGCTCAGTTTCCCCTAGCTATGTATCCAACTAGTGTTAATTATGTCTGTGGAATAAAGATGTCTATGAAGCAATCATGATCATCTGTAATTCAGTTCAAATGTCTGTCAACTAGTTTTAGTTTAGTTCAGACTAGCTATTTTCCTGACAAGTACTACCAAGTTACTCGCAATCAAAACTAGAACTAGTAGAAAGGGAGCGAAGGGCACTTGCGGTCCGTGGCAACATGCTGTCTCGCAGGTTCGCTCGTTGTACGGATCAAGTAAAAATAACTCTATTTAAAGCTTACTGCCAAAATCTGTACACGAGCGGCCTGTGGATGGACTGTGCCAAAAGGTCGCTGAATGCTCTTCGTATTCAATACAATAACATCTTTAGGATGTTGTTGGGACTTCCTCGTTTTTGCAGTGCATCTGGCATGTTTGCACAGGCTGGAGTGGACGGATTTCCGGCTCTTGTTAGAAAGAAAGTGGCGTCACTGATGAGTCGAGTGCGAGGGAGTGACAACAGCATCCTAAGGGTAGTGGCAGATGATCCGCATGCACCTGTGGTGAAGCACCTCGTGCGAACGATGACAGAAACGGTCATTTACACTAGATCCGGGTCAAATTCGCAGCGGGTGCCCCTAAGGTACATGATTTGATAAGATGTTTTATTTATTTATTTATTTTTATTTTTATTCTCCTTCATCATATTTTTACTAACCCTATCTCTTAAGTTTTTGTGTTAACTGGACTAACCCACGGACCAATATTGTCTGAAATAAAGAATTTTATTATTATTATATAAAACTAGCAAGAAGAGAATCATTTCCAGCTAGCAGTGTTTCCACTGAGCTGTGATCACGTCTTCCTGTGTTCCAGAAAACTGTTATACCAACTACTTAGTAGTATTACATGCATAAGTATATTATAACTACCGAATAGTGTTCTTATCTTTACATTTTACAATTTAAAGTTCAAATTACCTCTAAGAAACTGAAGGAGAAACATGTATATCGAGAAAATAGGAAATTAACGGAATATAATGGGTATAGTAACATACTATATTTGAACATACGCAGGTGAGGTAACTATTATACATAAATGAATAATTTACTTTTTAATCAACATGGCAACTGAATTAAATATCAGAATATTCCTACCAAGCTATTTAAAAATATTCCTATACTAGATATTGTCCGCGGCTTCGCATGAGAAACACGGTTCCCCTTCCCTGGTTACGAAAATAGAATATAATTTTACGCTGATTTGGATGATATTATTATATTATTTCTGAAAACAATGTTATAAGATATTTTATTACTGACAGATAGTTCTTATTCCTAGTTTTAACTTTTTACATAAAAAAAACCTGAGGGCTCCAACAACCTTCCATTCCCCATCTAAGGGAAGTGAGGATTTCGAATAAAACAAGGTTGTCTATACCTATGTAAAGGTACTCTTTATACTTTCAACTATCGTCACTTTAATAATCACCTCTATTCCTCTTTCCATTTTACCGTGAAAGATGGACAAACAGTCACACTTTCATATTTATAATATTTGTATTACAAGCGACAATACCAATGGTTTTTATAGGAAGGATGATTAACAAATTTTGGAAAAATTTAATCTTTGTTCACTACATGCTTTGGTAGTCACGTTAAGACCGATCCCTCCAACTATCCTAAGTTGCCATTACCATAGGTTGTTCCCTTTTACTTTTACTCTTTTTTTTAATATATTTCTCATCCAAGTTTATAAAAATATTTATCATACTTATATGTAGTGAGTTACTAATACATTAAATATATGAACCTTTTCACTTACAGCATGGTGTCGCCAGCCAGTCTATAATAAAAATAACAAAGTTATTAATAGATACTTGTATTTTCTTAAAAACACATTTCATCGGCCTACGCTTACAAACAATAGTGGAAATTGAAGAATAACAGTCGTAAATCAGTGGAACAAAAAGCGAGATGAAACAAAAGTAGGCTTCGGACGTAGAACAAAATGCTTACGATGCGGTTCCGTGGTTTTTGTGGTGGGACCTCTAATAAATCACAGTAAACACTATTAGCCGACAAGGATTAAACTATACGAATTTATTGGATGTGGCATTATTGTTTAAATGAAAAATTAGATGAACTGTAATATTGAGTACTTTCGATAATTGCAGCATCGGATATGCTATTTATAATTATGTTGAATTTTAAAATGTACTTATGTAAGTATTACATAATAAGAAATACAAATAAACAGAACTTCCGTTTGCAGACTTCAGTTTTTCTGTACTTAGTAAATTCAACTATGGGTGGAACTTTGAGAATCGTGTGTTATGTGTCCAGTATTTGTGTTTGTATGTATGTGTCATATGTTTTTGATTTAACTGCAGTCCTAGTCATCAATATAATAGAAGATTATTAGTTTAAGGTAAAATGATTTTCTTTCTTATAATAATTAAATAAAACAGAAATCCGGCTGGAATGATACTATAAATAATACGAAAATTACAAAACAAATAATATAAAATAAATATAACACGACAAGGTAAATTTATAAATTAATGCTCGGTGATGTAATGTATTGTAAAACTTTTATGTTGCTTTATTCTTATGTTTTTTCAAATATATGAATATTTATCGATATCCCTCAACAAAACAAGTCTAATTACTAGTTAATTATAGCATAGCTATTAAGATATGAATGTGGAATAGTGATATTTACCGGATAGTGAGTGTCTACTTATTCAAAAAAACTTAGAGCTAATGTAATGAACATATATTTAAACATTTTACCTATAGATATTGGTGAGACGCAATATAAACAAACTAATGTTTGTTTATATCATCATTATTACACGACTTTGAATACAAATTCAAACTCAAGGATACACTTTGAAATAAATAAGTTATAGAAATATTATTGGTACTATAAAATAGCCAAAAAAAGCGTCGGAGGCTCAATGGTGTGAACTGTCGCCTTCCTACCGGGAGGTCTGAGGTTCAAATCGCGGCACATACCATGTGTTTTCGAATTTTCGAAAAATATATGTTATCCGACACTCTTAAGGTGAAGGAAAACATCGTGAGTGAACCTGCGCACGCCTGCGAAGAGATTCAAAGGTTGTGCATGAAGTCGTCCAACCCGCACTGGGCCCGCGTGGACAACTAAGGCCGCTCACCCTATACGGGTAAGCTCATGCCCCTCGGTGGAAACGTTTAATGAGCTGATGATGATGATATAATAGCCACTTTATTGCTCCTAAGTATGGTCATGTGGAAAATATTTCAAACTGAATATTTAACCTGGCGTCAAAAAGACAGACCAGGTACTATTTTTCTTCCACATTATTAGATTAGTGATATCTACATGATTTAAAAACCCATAGCTTTGCTTCCAAAAATGGAAAAATGGCTGGAAATGTGATTTTACTTAAATCAAGCTTTTAAAATGTAATGTTTTATACGTCTGTGGTAAAACAGTAGGAAATATCTTCTATAAACATGTCTTTACAAGTCGGTGTTTTCATCGCTGCCATGACGTTCGTGCCCGGGGGATAAACAAAAAGGGCGGGCTTCGCCCTTCCTTATTAATGTAATAACTGACACTTTGTTTTATGCGAGTTCGTACTTGCCTAGTTTGTTCTTGCCGGATTGGCGGCTGCAGATGTTGGCGCGGTTGGAATTTTTAATTGCTAATTACCCCACCTCTTTGTACGCACCCAATATAAAAGACGTAAGTCGTATTAAAAGTTTTAAAAGGGTCACTCAGTAGAAGAGAAGCAAGTAACTTCTGAGGTTGTTTAGGCCTTCAAACAGTGGTATCTATTTTCTGTGCAGATAAGTACCAACATTGGAAATGTTATACAGTCGTTTGTAGCTACCATCATAAGTTCAGAATATGCAGAGAATTTGAAACTAAAATTGGGGAGTTGTTTCAACCTTCTATTTTACTAAGATTAATGTGTCCATAATTTGTTTTCTTGCTACGCATCTCTCATAGTTTTACCAGGAGTATCCGTTCCGCAACGGTATTAATTCTAAACTAAACTCCATCAACAATTTGCACTTAGCGACCTCAACTTTAAGGGCGAGCTTTAAAGGTCAATGATAATATTTTAGTTCTTATCGAGTGGGTAGTCAGGCCGTCGACTTAACGTGCCTTTAGAAATATGTAATCATCTTTTCTTTGAACAATCTAGTGGTTCTAGCTGTAATCATCATCATCATCATCATCGGCCTATAACGGCACATTGCATGGCATAGGCCTTACCTCACAGCATAGCTATAATATCCTCACCAAACTGGAAAAAGTTAAAGTGACTTTCTCTATGTGGCCTTATGGGAATCGGCCTCACAGTCCTCGGGTGAAGAAGCGATCGAAACTTAACGTTTATATAACAAGTCCACTGAGGCACTGTCTTTTTTGAGACACTTTTCTAAAGTTATTTCATTTTGCGAATGACACAACTATTAAATGATGAAATCGTTGCTTATAGTTACAATCGCATTGGCATGTTATTCAGCAATAACATTCAAGTACGATATGTTATTAATACAGACAACCCTAACTGAAACAAAGCAACGTTTTCTAATTTCAAAATAACAGAATGTGACGTCACGTTCTGAAAAGCTTTCACGTCCAATCCGAGACTTGCAGCAATCACAGTCCGCTCTATTGTCTACCTACCCTTTCGAATGTTCCGAACGCCGAGGAATTTCCAATAACACTTCCTTGACTTACTTTTTCCATACTTTAATGTCATACGACTGGCAATAAGTCTTATCAGCATTAACATAAGGTTCTATTTAACATATAAAACTCTTGAACATACGAAAGCGTAACTTTGCTAACTTATTTTCGCGATACTATAAAGGTAAATTCAGCGAGTTTCCAGTTTTCAATGCTATGCTACCGACGTTTCTCTGCGGAGGTTAAGTTGAACGCAGTAAAAGGATATTGCTTGGGTAATGGATATTTTCCTTAACATTGTAATAAAGGTAATAGGTTATTTAAGGCAGAAGTTTGGTTTGAAATGCTTCGAAGTAGCAAACGATATTCTATTTGTATTTTGATATCCAAAGTGTAGTACATTGTAAAAAAATCAATTTTGTCATCAAGGAACCCAAAAGCTAAAGGTAGTAATTTTTCAAAACCTATGTATGTAACCTAAGTATTCCATCTAAACGCGCTTTAACTTTTGTATATAATAAAAACTTTGTGTTATAACATCCAGTGTTAGTAAATTCGTTCACACTACGGCCTACGCTAACGATATTAATTATTGAAAGATCTGATCGCAATACGCCATGCTATGTCCAATTTGCCAATGTGTGTTAAGGAGAGGCCTTTTTTTGTTTTCTTTTTGTCTTTTATTTAGTACAATGCTCCACGCACGAGTGATTACTGGAACCTTGTCCTTTAGGTTAACAAGGCTTAGATAGCAGTAAATTGTATTATTATTATTTCTGGCGTTTCAGTTTCATAATAGTCTGATCTAACAGACAGCTCAGAGCACAATGTTTTCTATTTTTAAAAAGGTAAAAATGTTTTATTTAAAAAGTTTTTATTTAAATGCGTTAAAAAGAAAAAAAAACTTTTACACTTATACTTTTACTTTTAACTTATAACGTCATTTCATATTTAACACATATGACACATTATGTTATATAAGCTTATCACGAAATTGAAGTACTGGTATATACTTGCTTCCTATTAAAATTTTAAAACTAAGAAGAAGGTAATTAGTTAAGACCGCGAATCTTGCGTTCCATGGCCAATACAGAACCATTTTACCTGAAGAATGAAGATAATGTACGAGAGACACAAAAAGTAATTCCATTATAGTAGATCGATTTCACGATTCTTTTTGTGTCTATCTCTTACAGGATAAACGGTCCAAGCTTGTTTTTAAAATATTCCCTACAAAGGGGTGATCTCATTGAATGGGAGTCATTAACCTAGTTCCTCTACGATATTTTTAGTCCAGTCACAGCTTGTTGTTGAGTCAGGCTATCAGAGTCCGTTGAACTTCACTATTGTTTAATATAACGCACAAGATGTAATTACATCATCTTTGAATTGTTCTTGTACTACTTATCTCCTATGAACATCTATTGATAATTTATTTTTCACGGGCTTCACTACAAGCTAAACAAACATATTAACCGTCTTAAACTTGTAGACAAAACAGTCAGGGAAGCAAAAGCCATATTGTTTAAAACACTCCTGAGCCTCAGTTACATTGAAGCAGAGGATCTTTTAAAAATTGTGAAGTAGTTCCTCACATGCACTCACACTTCACCTACCACAGAGCCACCATCATGTTTACTTAAAGCTAGCGATAGACATTTTCCTAATTTGTTTGTATATATTGTAAAAGTATAATTATTTTGTAAACAAGGTATTGACCTCCACAGGACAGGCTCAGCCTAGTGTGGAGGCTAGATTAAAACTGCACGCCAAATGTATATGTAACTTTGGGAAATAAAATATTATTATTATTATTATTAACTAAAATAGGCAGTAAACATTATGCCACAAAAATCTTAAACACACACCAGTTCATTGAACAAACGCATCTACAAGGACATAGTAGGTATACTTTATTTATGGCTTCTATTATGTAGTTGAACTTTTTTTTATACATACTTACCCGTGCATTCGAGTTGTGATTTACAAACCCGGTCAAGCTTACCTGGTCAACATCAGTTCTGAGAAACCAGATGTATAAAATTTAGCATGTTATTATTCATCATCATCATCATCAGCTCATTAAACGTCCCCACCGAGGGGCACGAGCCTACCCGTATAGGGTGATTAGGCCTTAGTCGTTCACGCGGGCCCAGTGCGGATTGGACGACTTCACACACAACCTTCGAATCTCTTCGCCGGCGTGCATGAAGGTTTCCTCACGATGTTTTTCCTTCACCGAGCGTCAGATAACGTACATATATTTTCGAAAATTCGAAAACACATTGGCACGTGTCGGGATTTGAATCTCAGCCCTCAAAAATGTTATTATTGATAATGAAAAATTAGAAACATTAAATTTTACAACATTTTTAAGTATTACTATCGATTGTAGTCGTTAAGTCCTAATATGGCTCTAGCATAATAGAGAAATTGGTCCTCCGAGCCGGAAATGGTATTGAAAAATTGTCATCAAAATGGTTTTCGCTCAACAAAACCAGTCTCTGGTATTCTGAAGAAGATAAAGAGAAAATCGCACGACACCTTTTATTAACAATATGCTTCACATAGCACTTTGAACTATTTATAGTTAGGTAAACCTTTACGAGTAATAAGTTTAAACATAGAACAAAATCTTGTGAAATTATCCCAAAGACTTGAAATTATAAACCCTAATTGTAATCAAATAAAGTTCATTGTAGAATAGATAGCAATCCATCTGCGCGCGACAGCGGAGCTTAGCGACGAAACGAACGAGCTAATCAGCCGAGTTCGCCAAGCGTCTGATTGATGGATAGCACCCGCAGCCAAGTCTCGTGCAATTAACTTCTCTATAGAAACCAGGCTCCAACATTTTGCGAGCTGACTTACTGAGGTCAATTCGTCCATTGATAAATTAAAGCAAATATGAGAGAGGGGTACGTGGGAAGTTTATGTTAACAACACAATAAATACTCTTCGACTATGAGTCACAGTGACAGCGCCACGTTGTCTCAAATTAAGCATTTAGCTTGGACATACTTTTTTTTAATTGTAAACACATAAATATGGTACATAGTTTCTATGCATTACCCATTGCATATGCATTACGCGTTAAACCAAATGGGTCGTCAATATCATTCATCGTCATCTCATCTAATTTAAACGTTATCTTGGCCGTCAATGTACAACATTATGTATATGTAAAGTAACAAAGTGAAACATAAGTAATGGTTGTGTCAAACAAATTTATTATGAAGTGAATAATATTGAAACATTAAGACACGACAGCCAATAAGATTGTAACAATGTTATATACACAATGTACCTTTAATCAAAAACAATACAATAAATAACTTCCACCCAAGCACTAACAACGGGAACAATAAGCATTATTTTACCCCTTGATTTACTATCCAAATACATCAAACACTTAAGCACCCCTGTTTAAGTAGTAAGGCGACTAATAAAACTAAGAAATGACACAACAAAGCAACATAGGGCGTACCAGTAAAGTCAGCAGCATTGTGGCCGTAAAATAGTTACAACCCTACCGGGAACTGATGCTGTCCTTCAGTGGATTACGGAAGGGCCCTTCCACAAATCGATGGACAGGAGATTTCGAAACTATATAGCACGTTGTAAAAGTTGGAAATGATGGGAGCGGGTAAAACTTCGGACTTTCGTTCGAGTTGTATTTTGTTGGGGATATGTATATGTTTATAATTTCGGAGAGACTGAACTTTGTACTTTCGGTCGTCTATACGTACTATTATTTTGCTTGTAATATATTCCGGTAGTACTTCAGAAAAGTTGATTAAAGACAATTAAGCTTTTCGGGGGTGGTTTGTATCAATTAAATTAAAATGTTGCGTTTAACAGGCACATTAGTCGCAACAACATGAATACTAAAGTATCATTTCATTTTGCTTATCCACAATAAATTTGGACATAAAATTGAGTCAATGACGATATATTATATTATAAAAGTTAACAAAAATCTTCATATTTTTAAGTGTTGAAATTGAGGTTTAGGTAATGAGATTATTAGAGAATGAGATTTAGGGTTTCGAATGGGTGCCAACCGCTATTTTTCTAGTCCATCCATACGTCAAACCCGTTTCGAATGGGTGCCAACCCGTGCCAAACCCTCACCTGTCTATTTTTTTTAATGTATTTAGAAACTCAACAGCATTTTTTAATAATCATGTCCTTAAACTATTAATGTAAACACTTAGCCAATGAAAGAGTTTCACAACATGTTATAGTAATAAGTAATTGACGTTTTTAGTAAGGTGATCGCGGCTGACCGAATAGGTACAAAACCTATTCTATTGTGTATCCCTCAAAACAACGAACGAGGCTGACGGGATCTGAGAACACTCATTCTTGACATGATTCAGCATTCAAATTATTAACCGTTTTAATGAAATCCTAATGATTTTTTTTTAATTATTGTTTCATTGTAACAATTAGTTTTCAATTATATATTCGTATGTATAGCCAGGACTTAAATCCCACAAACACGAAATTTCTCTTTTGTTTTTCCGATAAATATTAAGCCGTTATGAGTGTTGATAAAATCTGGGTATCTGCAGTTATATAGTCTGACCAACGGTCGTTAGCAAAATCTATTGCTTTTCCAACTGAATATTGAATGCAGCAAACAAGAATAGCCCTTCAGACAACTTAAAGTGTATTAATATTACAATCACGATCCACTCGAAGAAACTTGACGAAGGCTTTTTGGCTGGAGCAAAGTTTCTTGGAGTCCCGCTGCACATACAAACGAGTGTAAATGTACCGGGAAATGTTCTCTAGGAATTATTATAGTCTGGTGGCTTAGTGAAAGGAATCACCCTGCTGGCGACGTTCAGCTAAGTGTACTTTGTTTCATGAAATATTTCATTACTCTGAATTGTTTCGATTTCTTCTACATAATTATTCCTTATTTTAATTTATTTTAATAGCCTTGTGTGTAACCTCAATGTAGTCACCCATGAGGAAACTAAATATAAATGTTTTGTTGAAGACTAAGGAGATAATTGAAGAGGTAAATATGGTGTTCTGTGTAGCGTAGCGTAGTGGTGGTAAGTTTTCTCACCTGGTGGTAAGTGATACACCTAAACATGACAGATGCAGTGTTAAGGGAAATTAAGATAGTCATTATTTTCCGTCAATACTACAAATTTTAGGTTATACTGAAACATAGAAGTGCAAAACACTCCTATTTTATGGGATAGAATAGGAGATAGATATTTTTTACATGATTTCTTATGAACATAATCAATCTTACTTTTTTGTGTTAAATTTACAGATATTTGTGAAATATTTACTGTAGCTAGTAAAATTACCGAGTATAAGCTAGCTAACATCTGTTATCTCTGGTGTCGGGCGCAGTGCGGCGGTGACAGAGGATATTAACTGTGTACCACTTGTTGGTCTCCTTCAATACCGCTCTGTCATGGTCAGGCGTATCACTTACCATCAGGTAAGTTTCCTGATCGACCTGTACACTCATAGTCATAACGTAAAAAAATATATGTGTAATTAAAAGTAATTACCACCAGGTGACTCGACATCTCGTTTGTCAACCAATGGAAAAATAAAACCTATAACAATCATAAGGCGAATAACTTACATGAACGGTATATAACATATTTTTCTTATAAGCCTTATCTTTATTATAGTGCAAAAACATGCCTTGTTCTTATAATAAATGAATACCGTCATTTTCTTCCACTCTATTATACCTCCTTGAGGCACAATATTGAAAAAATAACATGCTCATATATCTAGCTGACCACTAAAACTGAGGACCGTAACGCATTCGCGAAGCATCTTGTTTCATGGGAACCCATAAATCATAGTAACGAGTATTTCCGTGAAACATTTTCACACGATTTTCCCTCACAGTGTTATGATGGGCTTCCTACTCGAGTTTAGAGCTCTTTCCTTTCAGGCTTTTATATGTCGGTTTGGCTCATTAGGTAACGAAGTTCTTAGGTATTTGGTTGTTATATAAGTTTTTCAAATGTTTTCGTTGTGGAATTCATTTATACTATGTACCAAGTTATATGTAACGAAACAGTCATTATGAACAATTGTCATTAGGTACTAAGATGAATTATGTTTTTAAGGTTGACATGCCCAACAATTTAAACGCATAATATTCCTTTATTAATCAAACTAGAAATATACGTCTGTTCGAGCTACGTCGAACATTCTGCAGCCATCAGCAACACCGCAATTACGATATGACCTGACCGATGAACTCGCAGAGTGCAGCATGGACAACATACACCGGTGGCACACTGCGATATACGTTCACATGTGTACATAGCAACTGATTGTATATAAACTAACTTACTTTAACAATAACCAGATTCCAACCGTCCGTGTTGAGTCTCATTTCCCCGCTGCGGCCAAGACACCTTACGCCGTCACTATGATCAGTCGCGTGAGCCTGCGCGACTGGCAGCGGGGTTCAATCCCTACCTACCGTAACTTCCTAACCCTTGCTCTCCGGGACCTCCGGGAGCAAGCTCTCTATTATTTATATATGTATATATTGTTAGGCTGGGCTAGGGCCCTAGCGACCTAGCGTCCCGGCGAGGGACTTCTAGGCTTTCTAGGGAGTTAGGTTCCTCCTAATATAATCTTATTTTCTGGTTTGGGAAGCGTTGCCATACAACCAACGTTTTCCGCCAGTACTTTTTAGATCTACGAGCCGGAATAAAACTTCCTGCTCGTACAACTTCGGTTTTTCGTCTTACATTAGAAGTGTAAGAAAATAAGAGAGTATGCCATAAAAATAACAAGATATTTTTTGTTTAATAAAATAGTTGCTGTGCCAGCTCTCATATTGTATCAATATTTAAACACGGATAAACTACAAGCCAATCCTGAATCCCTCTATAACAAAGAGCCGAGCTCTGTTTGAGTGACAGCTTAAATCGAAATCTAAAGCGTTTCTAATTAAAGTGACACAGTAAACTTAGTTCGCTAGCGCGCCGCTCTCGAAGTAAGAATATTAGACGCTATTAAAAATATTTCTACGCCTGTCTTCGGGAAAGAAGATAAAACAACAAAGGCGTGAAACGAAGCAACGAATGACAGAAATGCATTTATTTATGCCCTTTTAATTTTAAATGCGGAAATGTAACGGGCAATCTTTTATTTTATGTTATTTATGGGAAGGATGAGTTTAATAAGACAGGAATGAATCATTGTTTTTTTTACTTCCCTCGTTTCTTTCAGCGTTTTAATCCACCTTAATACCATTCGGAACTGCTGTAAAAGTGTAGCATACCTAATAAGATTAGAGAAATATTCTTTAGAAAAATGTTTAAAATAAAAGCAAATTAAAAATAGTTTAAAATGTTTTTCATAAGTCAATGTCATTTTTTAGTTCTAATAATAAAGATTATTTTTGTGTTTAGAACGCTATTGGCTTTTTTAAAGTATAACCAGGTATTACAATTTAAATTTTTATTTATTGTAAAAAATAACTACAAAATTGAAACTGTGTTATCAATTACTATGTGCATGTAGAAACTTCTTGTTAAAAAAATTTAATTATCAACAATAGTTAAACTATTAATAATCACTTAATATCAACTAGGAACCAAGAACATAAACACAATATAATAAAAACATCTATCATTGTTCTGCCAAAGAAACATTGCAATTGGAGATATAATTTTTTTAACAGTTATCAGCCGACTTCTGAACCAATAAAACATAAGTTGTCAAATAACTAAACATAATAAAATATCAATACGATGCTATCACAGCATTGATATTTGAAAATTATGGTCCCTGATATAATTCACATAATTCACGTGTAAATTGAATAAACTGTGGTGAATACTGGTAACAGAATTTAGTTGAAAACGTTGCGTTTGATATTTCTGTATCAATTTCGAGGAGCACAAACAGTATAATGATGTAAACATAAATATTCATAAGGCTTATCAGTGTCGTAAAGACAAGACCAATACTCTAGCGAAACTGAAGATAAAGGTTATTAAATACTAATGTTTAATAATTACACGTGTACCACGCCTATTAATTAATGAGACATTTGATATCAGCTTTTTACATAGATAGTTTAACTGTAGAAATTATACTGATAAAAACCTGTGTTAATATTACCGTGTCGTACAACTTTGCTTCGGAAATATGCAGAAGATATTTCACCCTTATCGTCTTTATATTATGGTGTGTATACAGTCTAATCCTATTTCTGTATTTAATATTTAAAGCTTTTTAATGGGATGTATCGGGTATCTTCAGAACATAAAAAACTTACTGGACCTAGAAGTCTGAGCATGGTTGATAATATTTTTTCCGTTAATCCGAGTGCTGAACTTATTTATGAAAAATAGAATTTTAACTCAAATGAACTGCTACTTAAAAATTTCCTATCACTCTGTATTAACAACGTTGAATGAACCTAAAAAGATATTATTTAGCGTAACAGCGTTCCTAATAAATGTATTTCCTTCCAAATACATAATACCTACAGGCTGGGTTATAATTTTACGCCGGCACTCTTTTTCTTGATATTTATTTACCTACCATCTGGTATCAATTTTATTTTTCCGAAACGTCTCAAGTAGACCCATTTATATAAGGGCATTAAGCTTTTTGTCGATCATATTATAACAATGTCATTTTTTGTTTTTAATTCAAAATAAATGGCATCTTAGTTCACCTGATCAGTTAGGAGTGGTTAAATCTTGTTATTAATACAATCATGTATAGCCACAGATATGTGACTAAACTACAGGTGACATAACGGCAAGATTGAATTAAATAATGTACTAAATGTCTAAATCAATATTAATGTAAATAGGATTTTATGTTAATGTTAAATTGCAACACCCTTCCAGGGTCCATATGATCACGACCCAATATTGTAAAATCTTATGAAATACATATGTTATGCAATTCAAATAAATAAATAAAAGATTTAACTAATTAAGACTGTGAGCTTTGGTACATAGAAAACCTTATGTGTATACTCGTAGGTACCGCATACTCTCAGTTGTTTTTCGACATTTAATGACAATAAAACAAAACTTATTGACTCTGAAAATTGTTCTTGTACATATATTACGCTAGTTAACGAATACATTACACTCATCGGATTCCGCGCTGCAATTTATTCCGCGCCTTTGGTACAATTTACTGAATTTCCCGTAAACAATGGCCAATTAGCTGTAATTTCAGTTCGCTGAACGAACGATGCCTCCGGGGAAATTTTTCATTGGAATAGAAGCAGACAAAAAAGGCGGGAGACATTAATCAAGCTAGGAGAGGGAAAAATTAGACAGGTCCCATGATGACGAGCTTGGAAAATGGAAACCGCGGAGGGGCTCGAGACAAATGGCACGGTGCGTTTAACATGTGTGCCTCAAAAATTAAATGTTACTTACAGCAGTGAATGTAATGTATGACACACCTGCTGAATAAACAAACGAATGTTGACAGTGCGAATTCGTGTGCGAAAAAGCATTACCAATCCTTAATTTACCGGCTCTTTTAGTACATTTGTACTAAATTTCTATTGTCGTTGCTGCTTTTACTTTATTTTTTACCTTAGTTCATCGGAAAGCAGTAATGGTGTTCTACCACTTCTTTTTAGAAATCCTTTTTTTACTAACTCGACATTACTATCTATTAATAACGTTTAGGATGAAATTAAACTGCATCAAGAGACTAAGAACCAATTAGAAGTTGATTAAAATACTGACAATTTAATATCTACCATAAAGTTAGTATCACGTTATATAAACATTTTGTATTGGTCTGTATGTTTTCTATGTATAATATGTATGATTTTACAAAACAAAATGTATAAAAGTATTTTTATCCGTTATTTAGTACCCATATAACAGGCTGAATGCATAGTTTCGAACTAAATGGCGCTGTATGAATCTCAGTAGATATTTTAATTTATAATATGTAGATATATTCTTAATTTAACATCGGTAATTTTCCATTGGTACTGATAAATTTCTCCAAAAAAATGTATAAGAAGGATATATAGTTTTATTCGGTATTAAGTTCAATACCAAAATTACATTATAAAATCAGAAAATTCGTAGTCCAATCTCGTCTAAAGACTCAAATAATAGAAGACGGCAAAATGTGTCCAAAAACGAAGAAAAGTAGAGGTAAGTGTAAGGAAACGAGTGTTGTCAGTAAACATAGTCTTGACACAACCTACAGACTTAGGGGAAGTAGTTTTTATGACCTCGCCACCCCGGCTGTTGTAAGTCCGGGTGATTTCTTGAGGACGTGGTATACTTGAATTTTTCAGATAAATATAACCTAAATATTTAAAAATGTACTATATCTTGGTTTTATATAGCTGAACTAAAAAATAACTTTTTTTATTCACTAAATAATTTTATTGAGTGTTTTATTTTGCTTACTTGGAACATGTTTTTTTATTACTTTATAACTAGGTATCACCGTAGGCTTGATATATCGTTCTGTAATATAGGAGTGTTTTGCACTTCTATGTTTCGGGGTAAGGGCACTCTATATAGATAGTAAAATTACCGGACATAAGAGACTTAACATCTGTCATCTTGGCGACGGGCGCAGAGCAGTGTTGCCGGAAGAAGAATGACTATGACCTGGTAAAGGAGAAGGTAGCTGATGAATATCGATCGGTAGAGATCGGTCCGGCGCCAAAGTAAAATGGGGGAGGGCCTTGGTTGGTTCCGCAGAGGACATATAAGGCTGTAATAATGATAATGATAAATGTTTTGGATTCTCAAACTCGTTCACCAGCTCAACACTGCTCGTGGTGTACCCCGCCAATGAGCCAACGAGGTCTGGCGACCAGCTAGATATTGTGCTGGACCATGGAAGCGGGTTTCGTTCTATAACTCAAACATTTAAGGCACACCGGGAGCCAGCAGTCCCGCAGAGTTAGTAAATAGTAAGTAATAATAACATATTACGTTTGTAATAGCAGAGTTTTGAGGAAAAGCAAAAATAATAAACAGACCACCAAAAAATTGTTACAAAGGGATTTATAGTTCTACACGAAGCCAGTAAGCTTGCACACTAATTTCTATAAAAAATAATTGCATATATTTTGTCGCTTGTAATAAATACTGCGACTGTATAAAAGTTTGAATTTAGTAGTAAAGAAGTCCTTCAATATATAAATATGTTTTCTTTAATATGTTAAAATAACCAAATTAAAAGACAGACTATAAAAATGAGGTTTTTTTTTCTTAACAACAATTATTTGTTTGATGATAATTTGTCAATGTTAATATTTGGCTGTAAATATGCGTAGTTATGCTCTATAACTTAACGTTTTCAAGTATTTGTTCTGATAATCCAGTGTATCCTATGCAAATAAGAATGCACGGGCGTCTTGAGACGTCTCCCTCAGGTCGGGTGCAATTTTACGAGCGGCTGCCCCTAGCCGTTGCCCCTTGCACGCACGAAACAATTCTAAAAGCGAACTGGCCCATTTATTATTGAAAATTCCGTCGAAATCGGTTCAATGCGCGGGGCTGCATAGGATTTTCCAGTTAGTTTCCCGATAAACCGTTGCCAGCTGATACGGTGCGAACGGTCTTGTTCCGGTAACGGTAGCAGAATTGTGCATTTTTTAATACGAGTAGGTTAGTTCCTATTGAAAGGTTCCTGAAAATCGTGATTAAACAAACTATTGAACTTTCCTGTATAGAACTTGAGAAATTTATAATTGTATGTGTATATAGAACCACCATCTGATTATATTTTATTTGAATCTACTATGGCAAAAGTGCTCAGTAAATTTAGTAAGTTAAAAAAAGGTCATCATATGTGGTGACTTCAACATAAATATTTTAGATCAATCACTATCCTCTTCGAGGTTTCTCAATCTTTTTAAGTCATATAATTTATTTAATCAATTTAATGAGCCAACTAGGATCGGATCAACTACGATCTACTACGGCTACTTGTCTTGATAATATTTTTTGTGAAAATATAACTATTAAAAAATCAATAATTGATTGTTTACAATCTGATCACAGTGGTCAATTAGCACAGTTTGAACACCGTCATGACTTACAGCAAGTAATTAATATCCGTTATAGGCCAATTACTAACAACCGCATAAGTCAATTTAAAAATAATGCTGATAATTCACTAAATCAATTTAAACCTAATGATCAAAATGTGGATAGTCTTTATGAAAATCTTTTTTATACCATTAAGAAAAAAAATGATAAAGTATTTCCTTTAAAAAATAATAAAATATGTAATAATAATATCAGATTCAATGATTGGGCCACATCTGGCATTTTTAAAAGTAGGACTAGGTTATATGAGCTCTACGCCTTGAAAGTATATACTACAGATACTGAATTTATAATTTTTGTCAGTAACTATTCAAAAATATTTAGGAAAGTATGTATGTATATGGCTAAGTCGTTATTTTTGCGCGATAAAATCAAAGGGTCTGATAACAAAATTAAGGCAACTTGGAATGTCATTAATAAAGAAGCTGGTAGGAGTAAGCCTCGTGATCATAACTTTACACTCAAAAATGACAACGCTATTGTTAATAAAGAATTTGATGTAGTAAATGCGTTTGAAACGTTTTTTACCAATACTCAAACCGAAATTACGAAACCTTTAAACTCTAGTTCTTCAGCTGAAAATCTGTGGGGAATATCAACAAATATAATTAAATCTATCATTGAAAGTATAGCACCCCAATTGGCATTCATATTCAATAAAAGTATAGATGAAGGCATATTTCCAAATTTAATGAAGTATAGTAAATTAATTCCATTATATAAATCTGGGGCCAAAAGTGATCCATCCAATTATAGACCAATTTCCATTCTACCGTCGCTTAGTAAATTTTTTGAAAAAATAATATTTAATCAATTATTAAACTATCTTAATACAAATGAAATATTGCATAAAAAACAGTTCGGTTTTACCAAAAATCAAAATACTACTGATGCAGGAATTGCCCTCATTAAGCACATATAGGACGCCTGGGAGAGTAAGAAGATCCGATTGGGATTTTTTGTGATCTGTCAAAAGCATTTGACTACGTCGATCATGAGACAACTTATCAAGTTAAGACATTACGGTGTATCAGATTGTTCAGTAAAATACTTAAGATCTTATTTGACGGGCGGAACTCAAAACGTTGTTGTAAACGGTTCTAGCTCTACTGGTGGCCCACTACGCATGGGTGTGCCTCAGGGTTCTATATTTGGTCCTTTACTGTTTTTTTTATATATAAATGACCTTCCTTACCATTGTCATAAACTTTCCGACATAGTACTATTTGCAGAGGATACATCATTGCTTTTTAACGTTAATAGAAAAAAAGAAACATTTGACGACGTAAATGGTGCTATCTCACAAGTAATGCATTGGTTTACAGTTAATAATTTATTGCTTAACACTAAAAAAACTAATTGTATAAAATTCTCATTACCTAATGTGAGGCGGGTCATCATCAGTATTAATTTGAATGACGAATGCTTAAAAATTGTTGATAGTACAGTATTTCTAGGAATTACTATAGATTCAAAACTCCACTGGGGACCTCATATTGAAGCTTTGGCAGATAGACTTAGCTCAGCAGCGTATGCAGTTAGGAAAATAAGGCTCTTAACAGATATTGATACAGCAAGATTGGTTTATTTTAGTGATTTTCATAGTATAATGTTATATGGTCTTCTGTTGTGGGGCTCAGCTGCTGATATTAACACTTCATTTATACTTCAAAAAAGAGCCATCCGAGCCATTTATAACCTTAGACCACGTGATTCACATCGGGAAGTATTTAAAAAAATCGATATTTTAGCAGTAGCGTCTCAATACATTTACCATAATCTAATTTATGTCCACAAAAATCTTCATTTGTTTGAAAAAAATGTGACGTACATAACTTTAATACTAGGAACAAAAACAAACTTGCTGTCCCAAATCTTAGACTAAGTAAAGTAGGAAATCATTTGTTGGAAGAGGCAAAACATTATTTAATAAAATACCACAAAATCTTGCCGAATTGCCTTTTCACCAGTTTAAATTAAAGATTAAAAAAACCCTCATGAAAAAAGGTTACTATACAATAGAAGAACATTTATCGGATAAAGATGTGTGGTCTTGCACTTAGTGTTCCAGTTACAAAATCTTTGTAATAAATTATTGTATAGCTGTAGGTAAATGACAAAACTGTAACCACTGATATAAAAAGATTAAAAGAGTAACTCGAGTTTCTTGCCGGCTCTTCTCGAAGATCTACTTATTCCAACCGGTGGTAGAGTCCAAAAAATATTATAATAACAATTGACGATTCAAAAGTATCTGTACCAGATTTATTTGAATAAAGATTTTTTTCTTTCTTTCTTTCCTATTATAAACCAGAATAGTTGAAATTTGCTCAAATATTATCTTGAGCAAATTTCAACTATTCTTTATTTACTTTCATCCAAATAATTTATAAATATTTTCAGTGATATATAAAACAAGGTTTCATCACTAATCCCCATAGAGCAAAACATTCGGTAAAATAATAGTAGTACAAACGAAAGCTTAAAAATAACTTTGGAATACCCAACACCCATCCCATTCTACAGAATACTGAAATTCCCTTTATGGATAAAGCTTTAAAATAATCTCACTACAATTAAATGAGCAGTCAAAGAACTTTTATTGGATATTTAGAAATATAAAAAATAGATCGCACGTTGCATTGGCACCGAATCTTGCCTACACGTTCCAGTTTATCGAAAGCGGCTTTATAGTTTCTCATCATGACGAAGATTTATTACAGGCCACTTAAGGAAATGAAAAATAAAAACGTCAGACCAATTATGCATCATTTGGTAAGGGCTCATGCATATAAATCAAATATAATCATAGTGCAGGTATACTTTTAATAACAGAGTGTTGCAGCTCGACTCGGGTAAACGACATAAAATTCCATTCGTTGCCGTGTGCGAGAATTGCAATGGTTAAACGAATTGTATTGCGTAAGTTCTGCAGCACTTATGTGGATGTGGAATTTTGTTAATGGACGGGCTTGTTCCACGAGTAAATGCATCTCCCACAATTTGCACAAATAGTGTAGACCAGCTGTTTATTATTTCTTCCATTACTTTCCCGCTTGGCATTCAAGCGACTGAGTAACTCTGTTAATGAAAATATTCTATTATAAACTAGTTCGAAGAAATCAAGTACCTGTAGTACCTACAGGTAATCAAATTGTGCAATCCCAACGCACACTCTCCGAAATGTAACCTGTGAAAGGCACGATACTTAAACGGCGATGTCCAAGACTTTGTAGCCTACAGGTGACAGACTCATCACCAAAGTCTTTTTGTCTGTCGATGTTTAACATTCAAGACTTCTAGCTGATATCGGGCAGATTCGCCCCACAAGTGTGAACAGTATTCGATACAAATCACAATTGTTAAGGTCAATGTATACGTATCTGCGGACTTTGAAACGTAGCTTCCTACAAAGAAATGTAACCTCCAAAGTTTAGTTTTGACGAAAGGTACAGAAGGCTTAGTTTTTGAAATAAGGATATCAAAAGTATGCCTAAAGATGATTCTAGCTTAAACAATTATTGCGGTTTGAGTGTCTGTGTAATAAGGCATCTTTATACGGAAGGCCGTTGGTATGCATACCTAATAATATGATGACAGTAAAAATTCTGCTCTAAAAGGTAGACCCCCTTGAGAGATCTCTACAGATGCATTTCAAAAAGTGGGAGCCAGGTTAAAATGAAGGTAGTAAAGGTAATAAAGGATATAAATAATATTAAAGGTCTTTAAATATTGCGTGCTATGCTAACATAAAGCAACCCTAAAATTCAACTATTGACAGATGAGCGGAAAGAACAGAAACCGTTGAAATTTACCTATAACCTTAGAACCGGCAGATATATTATCCCCTAGCCTGGTGTTGGTTCCCACGTAACCCAGGGCACCTGCGGAAACAATTTAAATTTTAAGTTTTATTCTTATGGGATACGGGCGACTTTTTACTAGCAAACTGAACTGAATACAGATTTAAAATTCCATATCCAGGAATTGCGAAAAAGTTTAAATTGCCTCAACTTAAATTAATAGCTGCCCGAAGTGTCTTAACTCTATAATTTAGTAGAGGTCGAATATAGTTTTCACCGATATAAAGATTTAGATATTAACTGGTGATACGGAGTTCTTCTATGAGTAGATAAACGTTCCAACCATAATACTGATTATAGGTACTCACTTACTTAAATAAAAAAAGTAAGTACCTACAGTCAGAAAGAAAAAATGAGAACAACATCATTAAATTTGTCTGCTCATGACCACAGACACAGAATTTTTTCAACTTCGGAAGTGTCTTTCACGCAAACTTTTCTAACTAAGGTGGGGTATGATAAAAAAAAATAAGTTTCAGTTCAATGTATGGGGAACGCCAAAATTTTTTTATCAAGTTTCTTGTCAAGACCTAATAGCGGTTCACAGAATACATTACAAAGTTTGAATAGTGTAGGTAGTGTTTATAGTTTCGGAGAAAAAAGGGTGTGACATACGGACGGACAGACAGACTTGACGAATCTATAAGGGTTTCGTTTTATGCCATTTGGCTACGGAACCTTAACTAGTCTACCTCATAACAATGATTGCTAAAGCGTCCTCTGTGAATCACATCTGGAAACACTACCTTTTATAATGTACGCGGATGGTGGCATTGCTTTGAATACTACTTAGTCTTATGAGATTTTGAGAGATGTCGTTACAAGCAACTAAAACGTCACAAAACGAGACAAAATATTTGAAATCCCCATACCAAATAATTATTTTCATTAAATATTAGATAAATAAAAAAAAATCATGTATATTTTTAAAAAAATCTTCAGTTTTTACAAAAGTATTTGTTTTTTACTTGTGTTACTATTTCAGGTGTCAAATTTGTTATAATTGAGATTTCAATTAAGAGGATATTTACAGCTTGAAGCACACCTCTTGAGACTTTTGAGTGAGTTTGTGCATGTAGTTAGTCTATTGTTTGAATAAGTAGGATAAAATGCAGTAAATAATAGGTATTATAGTTAATTTAATTGTCTTAAGAACGTGATGACGTCCCTAAGACACGGCAAAAGCTTTAAGAAAGCGTAGATCATAGATTTAGAATTAGCGCGCTACGATAGCGTACATGGAATCAAATTGTTAACAACTCTGAAATCCAAAAACCAGGTGTAACAAAAGAAACTATTAAAGTTCGGGAGATATCCGGGAAAAACGGTTATTTAAATAAATTATTATATCATATTCTGAATGTGAATTCATTTATCATGATTTCAATTCAGTAAATATACAAATAAATCAAAAATAACTACCTACAACATACCAGGTAGGTATTTAAGGCAACGGTACTGATTTTACGTCTAAGGAATAAATAAAACAACCATTACATTTTCAAAATATTTACTACCTAATGCCAAATCAATCTTAAACACATCAAAACAGACATAATATGCACAATCTCACTTAACTGAAAATTATCTCTATATATTTTTTTCGTTTTTGTAAAACAATTTTGTATGATTCTGTTATTTTTTTACTATAATAATACTTTAATTGAAAAATAATAATATATATGTACATAGTTAAATTTAGGCACTTGAATAGCGATTTGCCGTAATGTAAGTGTAATAAGTACAAATTAATTATTTAAAAAAAAACAATGACATGTATAATCTTGTCTGCAGATGGCACTATCTATGTTTCATGCAAATTATTAATTTAATGAAACACAATTCGATATAACTAGTTATATGCAGACTGTTACATATAGTTTGTACATAATTACTTCCATCACATATGGATATCTATATTTTAGTTTTACCAACGGATCTTGCTCTTTACCGGTATGGCTTATGCATTTCATGATTTCATAGTTAAATGCTCAATTTTGTATAAATCTCTTTTTGTACAGTAACAATGTGGTAGGAAAATGAATCCCAATACATTTAAACCTCCCGTTATGTTTATTTTTTATTAATTTTATGACTAAATAATTATAATTTCTAATAAAATGTTAGATTTTGTGCGATATTGTTAGAAATAGGGTGAAAAGTAGTGACTCAGCCAAAATCAAAACGCATTATCTTTTTTATATCCCAAAAATCCAGATTATACAAACTCAACATATACTTTATGATTGAAAGTGTTAACACAAAGGAGTTTTAATAGTATGCTCTCTTACCTACGCATGATCATGACCAAATTTTAAGTACTTATATAACGATATAATCATGGACGGAGTGTTAACAACTTTGATAAAAGTTTTATAATATGAATGATTGCCAGGATTATAACACTTCATTAATAATAAAAACCAGGACTTTGTTTATGATAAAAAAGTATTGATATGGTCATAATGTTTCGAATTTGAAATTATTTTGAACTTTAAACACGCTTTTGAATATAGGCATAATAAGCACCTAAATGCATAGCCTGAAAGTATTAAATTAATTATTTAAAACACTTAACCTAAAATATAAATGTTTAAATCTATAAAACATGTACAATTCATAATATTAACCGTAAATATTTTCACTCAAGAATAACATCTGTGATATTTCATTTAATGTATTAATCTCAACATCAGATCTGTATTAAATCTTGTAAACCTCAGAACACTATATTGAGATATATATATATAATAAATTTCATTCAGATAACATCTTCTATTGCACTTAGCTTAGAAAAAAAAAAACTTTAATATTGCTTGTTTTTGTACAATATGTAAGGTATTTACACAATACTTACATAATTTGCCAAAGTTACTTTGTTTGATCATTGGATTGTAAAATTTTTTTTCGAGATACAACATTTTCATGTTGAGATTTAGTATCAGATAAGCAATTTTAAGTAGTTTTTAATGAGATTTAATAAAACCCAGAGATTCTCGAGGAGATTGTAACGAAGGCACTTATACATAATATCTTATGCTGCTCTAATATTCAGACATCACTGATTTTTTCCTGAATAATTTCCAAAAGTGATATCTATATAATTAACATTTAGCAAAGTTAACAATAATTTAATATCTTCTAACTTGATAACTATAATTAAAAAGCATTTAACAATTGATATAGAACCAAAAAAGGCACTATTGTACATTATTAAGGCACTTTGATGCACATTTATCTATTCGATTTACTTATAAATATTAAGCACTAAAATATAAAATTTAAAAAGAGTTCTATTAATATGAAATATTACCTTTTACATTTCATACATTCATTGGCCGATTTAAAATATGAATTTTGCAAGGAAGACATCAATTTAGTTATGAAAAACAAACCCTCAAAAATACATAAAATTAGTCTTTGGTTTAAAAGATAAACAATATATTGCCAGAATAAATGAGGTGTCAATGAATGCATGAAAAAATAAAGCGACCTTTAATATCAGTCCAATTTAAGATGTTTAGGAGCAAAACCCAAATATAAAACTTCATCGGTGATAGGTACTTACTTTTTAGCTACAAAGACAATGCCGCCATCTTGTTTCCATAATATTGTGACATCAAAATCGTGTGATGAGGACTTCTTCTCATAACTCGGTACTCATTAAAAAATCCAAAGTACGAGTATAAACTCTAGTTTCAATAATAAACTTTACCAGGAGATGAATATCTAGGGACTAAAGTTGCGAAATACCTAAATTCCTGATAAGCAACTTCAGATCTTTGCTCCTTTTTATAAATAAAACTTTTTAAGTTTGTGTAAAAAAAATGACGGCGTTAAATGTGACAATATTAAACTTACAACCCTTAGCTACTTAAATAAATATTGTAACCGGTGATTCTGAACATAAAGCATAGCACATTTAACACCGCGAAAGGTATGGGTATCCTAATAACACTCGTGCTTAAACAACAACACGATCAAGCGACAACAGAAATACAATAAGTTACAATATAGTAAATATAGTCGATGGCGTGTGCCATATCAAAAAAAGTATATATATAATTGTTAATAAAGATCATCATGTTATAAACATAACAGGCATAAATGTTAATAGTTAGACTATTATAATACATAGTATGTGTTAACGTGAAAGGCCCAACAGCTATAGCTACATGGTGTCGATGTTCCGATGATAATGTTACGCGGCGACATGGAGCCAGACGTGGGGCGGCCGGCCGCATCTCCTGTTAATTCCTCAGCGCCGTTAGCACTCACCTAGCCGGGTTAACGAGAAGAGAGAAAAACAGAATGTTAGTATCGATCGAAATGGCATCGTCCGACACGAGTGCACAATCGCGGTATACGTTTAACGCTGTTGTTGAATTGCTGACAGCTGCCTTGATATTCATAAACATAGCATTAGCTTGTTATTGTAAAATTAAATAAGCTTGTATTGTAGTCTAAGAGTCACAGTAATATGGTATTATCAAAAGACGTGAATCGGATCATGTAAAAAAGACTTTTTACTGTACAAGTAATTATACTTATTTTTGTAAGGCAGCTACTAAAATACATACTGGAATCATGCAAAATTTTACGTTTTCCATACTACTATCGTGCAAGAATGCTCTTAGTATGCATGTAAGAAACAATATTGGAACAAACACGGTTTAAATTATAAATTAATAAATGCCAGTTTGGCAAGTTAACAAGACTTCATTATGCACTACCGTGCTTTCAAATATAACTAATATATTTAAAAAAACACAGGAGATATAACGTTTATGAATATCAATATGTGTATACGAGCAGTATTTTACGTTTCGAAAGATCGTTCATTATTTCATAACAGGCCCAATGTCAGAGGTGAATGATTTTGATAATTTTTAAATTAATCGTCTTATGAAAGGGGGCCGACTTGCAGCTCTTCAACAAAAGCCTTAAACCGTGAACTCGGATTGATATGACGTGTACGGATAATCATAAAAACAGAGATTCTGATAAAACAAGTATTAAGGGGAGGCTATCAGGCATTGGCGCCGCGATATCACTTCTATTTAGGCCCGGTTAATACATTATTATACGGGTACTTACTTCATTAGTTTACGCAGTTAATGGTTGAAAAATGTTAAAATAATTTAGTATGATAATGATAATCTACAATATAGGATTAAATGCCCAATAGTTCCCAAACGAGCAAGCTCGAAACATTTCATTTATAATATAATGCCTCGAATATTGCTCCACAAACAAGCATAATAAATTTTATCACATATGTATAACCATAGCACCAAATGCAAGTATGTAAGTAATTTCAACACATTGCTGTAAGATTCTCATAAACTGTAATATATGCATTCTCATAAAATTGTTAGACTGTGATAACATAATTCAATGTCATTACATATTTGCATGTTAGTGACTCATATAATATAAATACATAGTTACGAATAATCTGCAATTTGTGACAGCAGTTATGATAGTGCACTTAATTATTAGATTATTATTATTATTATGTAAACACGGAACTTGGCCTTGTGGAGTTGCAGGTAGTCGTGTGAGGCTACAATTGACAAATGACTGCACGTCATCAACTTTATAATATATCGACTTAACAATTTACAAGATAAGTATTTAAAACTACGCGCTCCTAACACAGATAATAAAGAAAACGCTTGATAAAATTTCAGACAAAATTATTGCATGTATATCTTCTGGAAAATGCTATTATTTACAAGTAACAATTGAAACAATACGTTTACAAAATATCATCAATATCGCTCAAATTCCGTTTATAAGAATAGCATTTTGTTCTAAATCATTTCAATATAAAAAGCGTGAGAATACGTAATTAATGCGGCATAGGCCGGCTTAAATCCACAAGGACACAAGTGCAAATAACTTATATAATATACAACTTTCTAATAAGAAAGTCAATAATAATACCTAAGGCAAAACTAGTTTTAAAAAAAAATCATATAAAAATCTTATATTGACTAAGAAAAAGTTGTGATGATTATGAAAATGTTAAGTCAAAGGAGGAGCATTTTGTTTAATACTGGATTGATGGCACGAATTCGGAAATGCTTTATCCTTTGACTAATACTGAGAAAGACTGGAAAGAAGGATTTCACAACCCGACAATAGCACCTCCGTGGATTCATTTGGTTATACTGAATATATATGATAATAAGTGTAAGCTAAAATAAACTATTTTAATGTCAACAAATAACGATGTTGTTATAGGTAAATCCTTCTTCCATCGAGAACAGTTCAATATAAATAAAAAATTACATGGTGACGTTCGTAGGCACATGTNTGTGATTTCTGTTCAGTGATACATGTTGACATTCAACTTAAAATCATCATTATTATTGAAAATACTCAAAAGCATACTGCATTTACTAAGTCTTCACATCACAACATGTAACAGATCTAAAATCTAAAAAAAAAGAAATATAAAATCACAGTTTTTAAATTATGCAGTGTCACTTCAGATCCGGTATGAAGTAGCGATGGAATCAGCATCCTATTATCATACTAACTACTCGTACGTAACTAATAAGTACACAATTAAATAAATAAAAATAGACACAGAGAGACAGTAAAGCAAAGACACCCACGCATTCCTGCCGACGAATAGGATTGCTGGAAAACATAAAACTGCGTGATCCTTCTATATCGAAACACTGAGCTGTTGTATTGACTTTATCGACAATAATCAACAATGGAATAAACGCTTGAGATTTGGTGGTCGATACAAAAGATCAGTGTTTCGGTGTGGGTCTGACACCAAATCTACAATAAAAGCAAACGGTTTCATCATGGCGCATGCGTGCGCGCGCGCTTCTCACCTTGTGAACAAAATGCGGCGTGAGAGCGTTTTCGCGGCATTTAAGGCGCCGGTAAGGCAGTGCGCTGGTAAGGGTGCTCCCTCACTTGCGCTAGCCGACCCGCCCTCCGCACGACACCTAGCGGCATATACATATTTAAAATCTGTGTCTCAGCAGAGCATATTTTACAACCTCCAATCAACACTGAGCTGTTGAAAAATCTTTTAATTTTTAAAGTTCATTTTTCATTAATTTCAACATGAACATAAGGTTATATAGTACACGGGGTCCCATCGCCTAATATTGTCCGTGAGCTTCCTACGAAGTTTCGATAGATGGCGTTACTTGTATCAGTTTATCTTGCTTACACTTTAAAATGCATATTATCAAATATTATTATTCCTAAATCAATATTTTCCTTAATTCAATCAACAATCATATAAAAAACATTTTTTACTAATAAATAAAAGTTTTTTAAAGATTTGCGACAGTACCGGTAACGGCAGTAAAAGGAACCACCACAATTATCGAAAGCACGGTTGCAGCAACAAAAAAAAAGAGTTAATAGATGGCGCTTGCACGTGTACACTTTGAGCGAGCAAACTGCGTTTAATTTTATCACAGTTAATGTGTTATTAGATGTGTTGAATCAGCTTTTCTATTATAATGTTTTTATAACAAATTGCTTTTTTAATGAACACTGATAAAAAGACTACTTATGAATTGTAAATGGGAATAATAAAAACATGAAATATGCAGTGCAATCAAAATAAAATTGCATGTTAGATGGGTCGAACTAAACGCAACTCAACTAAAAGTTTTAAATTTTATTCTTACTTTGTTTGTACTTCTTAAAACTTGCTTCTGCTTAAATTTATCGTTAAAACTACAAATACGACTTGGCTACGTTTTTTGAACTTTGAGGAAAAAAAATACCGATTTAAAACTAAAAATAAATTTTAGCCAGATAGAAATGGTTAAATAATTCTTTCATAATTTTGATGTCGGAGCCAAACGCACTCTTTAGCTTTATAATTTAATATAGGTAGGTAGTTTGTTTGGCACCGACATAAAAATTATGAAGAATTATTTAAGCATTTCTATTTGGCTAAACATATCTCTGTAGATTTTCAGTTTGAAGTCTGTATGTTTTGTCTGAAAATTTTTGAGAATAGTGATCATGTCATGATTACATGAAGTAATAGTTGATATGAGTCGATTTTTAAATGTTCAATTTCTCTGGTCACCACTCATCAAACCCTTATTTCCTTATCTTGGAACCACCTCTGGACTATCCTCTTTCCAACAAAAAATAATCATAAAATCAGTTCATAAACGACGAAGATATATGCGAACAAACGTAAAAAAATTGGGCAAGCGCGAGTCGGATAGTGGTGGGTTCCGCAGCAGTAAGTTACATAGAAAAAATATTATTTATTTACTTAGGCATCTACTACAGCTTTATTATGAGAAAATAGTGGTTCACCATTTATGACGTATAAAAAAACTTCACATCAGAAATCGCTTAAACTAAATTTCATTGTCAGATTTTATGGTTATGTACATCATTTTTTATTTTATCAAGCCCATAGTTTAGAAATTAGAGCCCTCCTCTAATTTCTAACACACTTTTTTCAACTTTGAAAATGTCTCTCGCGCAAAATATTCAAGTTATAAAAATGATATTATAAACCTCGATACCATTTTTCAAGATCTATACACATTGATACACCAAACGGGGGGTCGATGAAAAAAATATTTTTTTCAGTTCACTGTATGGAAACCCCAAAATATATTAATATTTTTTCAAGTTTCTTGTAAAAACCTTATAGCGGTTCACAGAATACATATATCTACAAAGTTTGAATAGTGTAGTTCTTATAGTTTCGGAGAAAAAAGGATATGACATACGGACGGACAGACAGACAGACTTGACGAATTTATAAGGGTACCGTTTTTTTGCCAAGGTCGAATCGAGTAACCTCCTTTTTTTAAGTCGGTTCAAAAGCAGCCCCTGTTTTTCCTTATTACATCAGCTACCTGCCAAAAAAGTCTCGTCCAAATACGTCAAGCCGTTTCACAGATTACCCGGAACAAACTGACAGTCTGACAAAAATTTTAAACATTGTTATTTTGGCATAATATGTAGTACCGCATATATATTGATATGCATATAGTTACCGTCCTAACGCTGGAACGAAGAGCCTTCCTTTACTTTCCGTCTTCAAAAATAAATTCAGTTCACCGGTATTGATATTGAAAAATAAATTATATCAGTTCCTTAGCAAATTAAAAACGCAATTTAATATAGTGTCGAAAACTAAATATAACAAAAACATAAAAAACATTACAAGTGTGGAATAAGTGACCATTGATTCAAAACACTAATAAGTATTTTGAAGAAAACGCGTAAGTGACGCGTCTTGCACGGCGCTTAAGTCCTTATGTTTGTATCCTTTGTCCTTTGATAAATATATCGTCGCCGTTGATGGCTTCCATTCAAGACCGCTCTTGCAGCTATATACCTACATAAGATGCTTTTCGTTCACAAAATATCTGGCTTTTATATTATTTACAAAAAAGTGTATAAGTATGTTTAGAACTCATACATAATACAGGCTTCACGCTTAACTTGCGGCAAGATGGCGCTGTGTGTATATCAGTGGATATTTATTAATATATAATAAGAGCCTCCTCTAATAACCCCACCGCACGAATAAAGGTTTGCACGGCCTGGAACCAACGGCTTACTGCTCAATTCTATATAATATTCTATATTTTTGAAATAATAATGAGTAATAGTTTTATTTAATAAAAGTTTAATTAAAAAACCTGGAAATTCATTTGTTATTGGTTCACAATCAACAATAAATTCATTGTTTAATTGCAACGTCACAATTAATCAATTCTTAATTGCAATTAAATTTGCACAATACTACACACGCCACGCACGACGCGCGCGTCAAATATACATAGATACCTATGCCTATCAAAATGTTTGGTTTGAGAAATTACATTTTAGTCGGATCGGATTCGGAAGAGCGCACTAACGCGCGACGTTGCCGCTCTGTCAAAGCGCACGCGCCGTAAGAATAAACAATAAATGCGCTGTTGCCGTCCTTATTTAGAACTGTGATTAATTAATAACTGTGTTTTTACGCCACCTACCGGATTTTCAAATATCAGTTTAATCTGTCTACGCGAATCTTGCTATAAGCACCAGTCACGGACCTTGTGGCATCTAGTGAGAATAAAGTGAGTTAAAAATAGCTTCCTCAAATAGCTTCCGTAGGTGGTCACGTTTTTGCAGTATGGGATGCATCATCTGTATAGTATATATTATTAAATCTGTGGCAGTAGTCAGGCGTAATAGTCCGGCTTCATGCGATTCGAAATACGAAAGTAACGAATTATATAATTTGTATACGTTAAAAATCGCAATATCTTTTTATTCTGAACTGCCACCCACTCGTCTTTGTCGTTATATATGATACTTTAAAAATTGAATTATATTATGAAGTTTATTTTGGCAGTAACATTTAACTCTATCATTATGCTAAGTCCTATAGATAAATTATTTTACTGCTTTGGACATATAATATAATAAATAAACATTCATATATCGCGGACCATAGTTTGGCCGGTCAAGGTACAGGTAATAATGGCTGGTTTTAATTCCTTTTTAACAATTTGACTACAGTGTTAACCGTGGTTTAATAAACCTACAATAATAATTACTCTTGTATAATATTTTCATAAAGCTCACTCTTTTTAACCTAACTAAAAATCTTTTTAAGATAAAAATAATACTTAACCTATGGTATGTTTATAAATATAGTATGGCTAATAAATTATTAAATTACGTTGAAATTGTAACAATAGCATGAACACTCGTTTTATATTTAAATGTTATGTTACAATTTATATGCATTTTATAACCGCCTAGAATGTTCAGATTTGATCGTTACTTGAATATATTTTTATTAATTTTGTAAGTTTTTTAAATAGTTAAAAGAAATTTTATTTGAGTACTGTTTCTTGTAAATGAAAATCAATTATATTTGTCCCTTTTGCTTGTAATCACTGAATATTTAATGTCGTTTATATCATACTTCAGAGATTTTACTGTTAATAGGTTGTGTTCTGTTATTTACTATTAAAACACATCTTGAGAATGTAAAAAGAAACACATGCAAAATGGTAGAAATTGGTAAGTTATGTTAAAATGTAGAGAACTCTCATAAAGATTAAGGTAAGAGACACACGAGTATTTTTAAATATTTTTTAAACGTGCATCTTTTTTAACTTTTGGATGAGCATTGTACCACACACACTAAAAATGTGTGCAACTTTTTTTTTTTGTGAATTGACACATTTTTGTTTGAACTCATATTGCATCGTAAAAATATTTGTGTATTTAGAATTTCTTGTGAATTATGGATCTACAACAATTTTGTTAATAGATTAGTTATGTTACAAGCAAGGGTTATTACAAGAACTAAAAAATTTACGATTCTATTTTGTCTAAGACTATAACAGGGTTTCTGTATGAAAGTTAGTAAATATATATAAAAAAATCTATGTTTTGTATACGAAACATCGGTAACTTAAGAGTTCTATAACTTGGCAGGTTCAGATACAAAACTTAAAACACATTTTCTACTTCCATAACATAAAACTGCCATTAACCTAACACGAGGCAACGGTAAATAAATTTTCTGTAAATATTTGTTAAATTACATAAATATTTAAATCTGCAATATAAATAAATAAATTAGCAATATATCTTTTACTGTATGAAAACAAAAATAATTTGTATTTACTGTACAGAACAGTCGCATTAAAAACACAAGTAATAAAAAGACAATAACATCGTAGGTACAAAATGTTGAGTCGCTAATCTAACGTACTTATACAATATTCTTATTCTACAATTGATCATGGCTTTAATATGACTGTGTATAGGCGTCCTGTGAGTATGAAGCGTATAATGTGTGTCAGAGAATCAAGGACGTAAAATTGTTGCGTCGGACGATACGCCGGTTGCAGCCTGCCGTATCTTATGGTAGGCTGGTAGGATTCCGGCCATTGTCAAAAACCGGCAAGTAGATATCTCGACGCTGCAAACCCGATTAAAAATTTATTTCACACAGTACAACAATAGTACGACAACATGTGTTATGCTGTTTAATTAGTCGGTTAGTACTAAGTTCTTGGCCCTGATTTTACATATGTTACGCTGCCAAAATTTATTTGTTTTGAGTTCAACCTACGACGTAGTGAAGCCAGTGTTAAGACAAGACTAGCTTAAGCTCGATACGATTTGGAAAAATAGAAACATGCAACGCGTAAAAAAATCTTTTGAACACTTATCGACATGCTGTTATCATACCACGTGGGTGTGAAGGTAATTTATTTAATCTAGGTAAATACTTTTACTCTAATAACCTATCACTCTACGATTATGACTGATTACATTTGAGTCTATCATCGATTTAAGGTAAACACCCGATACCGTAATATTTAGTTAGTGCTTGTTCGAGGTTTGATAACACCTTCCAGTCACTATAATTTAAATAAATGAGATGTATATTGTAGATCATCGTCTGCTTTATCATAAAAAGGTCAGCTATTTAAAAATAAAGCAAGCAAGATGTTATCAAACTTCGTGGTGTGAGATCAACGGGCGAATAACCCACCCGTATGGTCCGCTGCGGCGTACTCAGCGGTCAGTAGTGGATTGCCAGCGGTCAGCGCCGCGTAGTTGGCGTAGTCAGCGTACGGCGAAGCGTAGATGAGCTGGTGGGCTGGCTCGCCGGGGGACAGTAGCCCAGCCGCGGCCCCAGCTCCGGTACCATTCAGGAGACCCGCTTGGGCCCCTTGCGCAGCCGACATACGTGGCGACAGTATCAGTGGAGCACCCAAAGGTGCTTGAGTACGCAAGGCCACACCCCCCACGCCTCCCGCCGGCGCTAGAAGCCGTTGAGTCTCGGCTGCAGCGGCGGCGACCCTCCGCCATTCCTCGTCAGCTGTGGAGTCACTCATTGTTTCATTGTATGCCACTGGAAAAGAGCAGTCCGGGTAGCAGGGGATAATGATGTATTGTGACTGGTTTTCATTTTATTTACAGTATAAGCTCTTAACACTGCCCACCTGATGGTTAGCCTCAAATGAGGATGGATTATAGTATATTTTTTACATAACCAGGGAATTGCATTTGATTCTTGTTAAAGTACCCTAAACTATCTTCATAATTTTAGATAACATTAGCCATTGATAGGTGCTACCCGCAGAATCTTGTACTAATATATAGTAATTTCATTGCGTTCTCATCCTTCAGTGTACTAAGCTTTGGAACTCTATTGTAACATTGTTTTGGTCAAAGAATCTATTATGGATAATGTCAGAAAACCTCTCATTCAAAAAACAACCTCAGGCAGGACTGTGTTGTGACCGCCATAACATGACGTAATTGCTAATTTTAAAACTCAATTGCCCCATTCGAATTCTCACACAACCAATGTTAGCACAATCATGGGTGATTTGTGTAAACTTAAATAGGTACGATAGCATTTAAACAATTCTTATAAGCTCGTATGATAAGGAACGTGACGTGTAATCATCCCATGTTAATAGTTACATCACCGTAACATGCGGCAAATCAATTAACTTAGTCATCTCAAGTCACCGCGATGACTCATGTCGGCAAACAATAGTATGGAAGTATGTACATGATGATCAAATGACTTTACACTCCACGACAAACCCAATTTAAGAAAACATTCCAACCCAGAACACAGTAAAACCTTTAATACACCCAGACATTCGATGGACTTATTCTAATAATGAAATCAGGTTCGTATAAAGATAACATACTTATTGAATATGAAGCAAAAAGGTGGAAACACTTTTATGTAATATTTATTAGAGTAAATGTTAAATATGTATATTTGAGACGCTCAAAACTTTTAAGATTACAGCTGACTCAAAAGCCGCCTTCTTATTGAATTAGTTCAGCTTGCCACCGCGGCGGCGGAAGATGCGTTTTGGTTTCAATATGGCGTCAACTAACCTGTGTTTTTGATTGTTTCAAGATATTTTTGAAAATAAGGTAGTAAATATACATTACCAGAATTAGGGAGCCAGAAATTATGAGGAACCATAGTATTTACAATATTAAAAATAAAGATGACTTTTGAGGTCAGCTATCGATAGCCAAACTATCGATAGTTCGGCAAATACGTAACTGCTACCAAATATTCTGAAGCCCTCGCTTTTATTTTCAGTTCTGCCTTGATAAATCATTCACCGAAAACGGCCTTCCTTTAATATTATAAGTGAAGATAAACAAACATGTATCTATGTATATTTTCCTAGTTAAATTGCCATTTAACCAGTTAGCTAAGCGTCGTAGTGTTGAATGTATCATCAGTCAACAAGTCGGCTAAACGACATACTCGTACAGCCGTATGATTGAATGGCGTTATTCAGTCAACGGGCTAACTATTTGATTGAACGGTACTTTAACCAGTTGGCTGCGACATTATCACTCTCACAAGTTGTTAAGACAATGTTATTTTCAGTATGTCTATCTTGAACGAACCTGACTATATCTGAAGGTGTTATTTACTTATTGTAGTGTTAGTTACAAAACATGAATCGACCATACTTATTAGGCACTGACCGTTGACGGCATCACGGCTTTTGCACTTGAATCGCGATACGTGCCGTTAATTATTGCCAGTTCCATCAACTGACGCTTCTTCAGTTCATCCTCACCATCTGCTTGCTGAAATAAAGATGAAGCAAACATTTAAACTTTAACAAGAGAGGCAAATGGAAAAGTATAAGAGGGGAAGGGGAATTTGGGCCTCGATTACCTCACTCAATTCAGAAGGATGCTCGACGAGCATGTGAGGCATACATTACCTTATTAATGGCAAATATATTTATATTTATACACATCAAACCAAGACAAAACAAGCAAACACAGAAGCTAATACGAAATGTAGGAAGAATAGCACTTCCGTAATTCATTTATAACATTTCTATATATATATATGAATTTGCAAGCCGTCAAATAAAGCAACAGTATAGTCACGAGTATAATAATTTGAGTAAATTACTTGTGCTAAGAACAAGCCTTATAAAGTACAAAATGGCCTGCCAATATCCTAACAATAAACTCCACAACGGCGATAAAATACCCTTTGGCACTTGATCCCGGCTAACGCCTCAAATAGCGGCCATCGCAGACATCTCGAAAGATTTATCTCAAAATAGAGTTAACATCCCATAAATTCTTATGTGTAAAGTACACAAGCGTGTTTTGTGTTGCAACTTAGCATGCGAGACTGTGAACACAGACACATAAATATCAAAAACAAAAGTTTGCTTTCAGTAAATAAATTTAATATATTTCCGGCCCACCCAAATGTAATGACTACGAAACTAGGACCACCTCTTAAAAAGGTTAAATGTTAGAATGAAAATAACACTTTAAATCATTCTTGTATGGAAGTCGAGTGGGCTGGGAGTTTTAAGGTCAGCCCATATAAAAATATCACAAATATAATCGATGATATTAATCTCGTGCATTCCAATATGTTGGTAGATACTGTATCTTCTATGTATTTAAATTATCGGCAATATTTACGCTTAAACATACCTTAGCACGTACCATAACTAATCTCTTATAATAGGTACAGAGCACTTTGCTTACTAATTAAGCGATTGTAACATAGTGTTAGCAAGTTATTACACACTTGCTTTTGTCTAGCACATCATTTTAGGACCGTTTGCCATGAATTTATAATAAGTTTGAACAGCATTTAGGTATGTACTTTTATTTTGACGGTGTGTCATTTACTTTTTATTGGCTCATTTATCTGTGATGTTTGCCATACATTTGCCACACAAAGATATTTTGAAAATACTATAACAACATACTTAAATTCCAAAAGGACTAACGAGATAGGCTATTATTCTACAAACTGATTCATTATAATAAATGTTTCAAGTATTTCATATATTGAATTGATACACACATCCACAACCAAGCGGTGTATTAAAATCTTCATAAAATACATCTGCGTACCTAAAGATGATATTACAATACATACATACAATGCATCAAGAATTCATAAAATAAACATCCACGACGATGAAAAAGTCAATCGTAATTCGACTTGTCTTTGAATTTACAACGAACTATGTTATCATAAGGCTACATATTACGTAATTTGATTTTTAAAATGACACCATCAAATCAATTTAAGATTAGTGGTTACCAGAAACAATTTTGCCCATGAAAATCTATATAATATCTTCTTGTAACATGTAAGCGACTACCAATTAATGGACGCTACCAGATTTCGAATACATTTATTGTGGTTCTCATTTTTGTCACAAAATGATCCTTAGTAAAAAAACCTGAATTTTAACATCGATACTCTTAGTTAAAAAATACGAAATGTACGTGTAATTTCAATGACAGGCAGTAAAGGAAAGGTTGAACGCTATAAAATTTTTTTGAAACTAAATTTAAAAATACTTTATACTTACAGGTACAAGCAGACGTTTTACTTCCTCCACTGCTCTGGCAAGCTTTATCTTTGCCCGATTCTCAGTATCTTCGACTGTGAGTAACACGTGAAGATCATCAGCCAAATGCTCCCAATTTGGTTTGCCCCTGTTGGCATCCTCCTGAAATCATTAATAAATAATTTTAAACCTAAGCCTAAAAAGTTGATAATATTTAAAAAAAACTTAAGCAACTACAATGATAAAAGTGACCTAATATCCTTGAATCATGGTCGTAGGTTAGCACTAATTACATAGCAAAAAAAAGAATTACATCATACCAATGACTTAATAAAAGAAGCATTAATGTTTAATCTTTAAACATTATTGACAACAATATTTAACATGACAATAAAACATGAAACCTGATTTCAAATCCGTTTTGAACGCTGCAAAAAACAATAGAGCATTAAAATTGAAAAGGAAAGAAAGGCGAAGGTATCAGTATAGTCATTTCATAATTAGTCTGCCAGTTAACTCAATAGTATACCTTTTTCTTATCTCTCATGGATCCTTTGCCTCTGACCATGATTTTGCATCCTGTTTCCTGTTCTAACTGTTTCGCTGTCATACCCCTGGGTCCTAAATCCTGCCACGAAGTTGAACTGCGAAAAAAGATAAAGTAGTTATAATATTTTATCCATATCAATGAGATATTTATAGCATGGTTTGCCTAGAAACATTTTGCCCATTAATCCCCCCATTTGTGTTCTTATCCTCATCAAATATTATGAGCTACTTCGAGGCCTTCGACTGACTACCTTATACTCGTTGTCATAAATGAGATGCATTGTTTCGATATTTTCATTTCAATTTGATTGGCAATGTTTAAAATCTGTGAGTAATTTGGGTCAATAGAATATCCACATGTGAACGTCTTATCCTAATTTAAGCCCGCAACACGTAATGCATTAGCCGCGAGATAATTACTCGCATCGTTTCACATAAACACGCTTCCTGTGTGCATGCGTGTACAAAGTACATAACGCTAACCTCAATATGTGAGGCGCAAAGATTCGGTCAGATGAACGCACATGAACTGTGAACTAATATCATTCAAACGTCCAGAGAAACTGAGAAATAGTCCAGTTGGCGCGGAGCCAAGTAGCTTTCACTCTTTATTTTTCCAAAGGGTTTTCTATAGCAACTTCAAAATTTGTTAAAATATGCACAGCAATAAATATAACTAAAAATGTAGGCTACTAATCTCACATGTCACGTAAATTTTTGCGTGACAGCGAGTAAATTGCTTTTAGTTGTTAATTACTTCACATGAAATGAAATTTTACTCGTACGAAAGGAATATGACATCAATAGCTAATTGTATATCGGCAGGAGATCGGTATAGTTATGCCTCGTGCGCAATTGGACCCCTCTATAGGTTCACTGTGGAAACTGGTATTGTGGTCAAACCAGAAATATTGAGGCGGAAATAAGCGGCCCTAACAAGTCTAGGACAGCATTCATTAGCCGTTTCGGTCCAGCAATTGTGACGGTGATAGACGACGGATTGTAAATCACTGAGAGAACAATTGGATCGCGGTTTGGCAAACCCGCTATCTGATTAAATTGAATTATGCGTGCGTGTGTCGTGTGAGTGTAGCAGATGTTCTCGCAAAAAGGTTTAGATCTTTCATTCTTGTGGCACAATTTACAGTTCTTAATCTTCTTTCTTATATTTCAATTAAAAACTATGTAGCTAGAACTACTGAAGGCTCAGTGACTATGTTCTCGTACTTTTATTGAAAGCTAAAAACTACAAATATGTATCTGAAAATCTCGGTTAATATTTTAGCTAACTATATGGAGTCTCGAGTTTTATCGCAACTGATTACTTTTAGCGGTTTACCGCTCTTTTGTGAATACCTTCGTTACGTCAAAATCACTGCAGATATATATACCACAAGTCCTGTAACTGCCAATGCCATATAGTTTTGTGACCACAGTCTAGTCTAACCTCTTGAGTTTGTAATGATTATCATGACATACATATAATATATAATTATATCATTTTTAAAATTATCTTGTTAAACGGGAAACAAATAAAATCTTATCTCCGGTAATTTGGAAGAACTGTAAATAAATATAGTATATTTCTTCAATGTTTACCTTTTTATTCCAGAACAGATGTTGATATCGACTCATAAAGATATTTCAAAGTATCGCAAGTCACACACATCTATAATTGAGCTGTATAGAACAAAACTTGGCACGAAAAAACAATATCCATGATGCGAATGAGTGGCTTTTATATACCTACTTAGATCTATAATCTTATTTAAACGAGTGACCGCTTCCGTCGCTTCCACTACTCGTCTCTGGAAGTGTCACACTTATTTTGAAATACACTTTGTTATTGTTACAATTTTCTTAAAAAAGATACGAGCTGTTTTCAACTCGGTGTAGAAAAAATGTTTTTCCATCAAGAACCGATTGTTCTTGACCGGACGACCGGACGGCGCGACATGTTCAAAATGTTGAAATAGCGACGCGCTAGTTGGCTGCACGCCCGTATTCACCTCATTGCATTTCCCCCTACGTAACATTTAATGATAAAACTTGAATTCACGAAAATAAACAAGCAAATTCTGGCTTAGTGAGTCATATTACGTTTTAAAATTTAGAAAAAATATTACGTAGATTCTATTCCTCCGATGCAGAATAAATATGTTGAAATGAAAACATGTTCTTTAAACTCTCCACCTTATTAAATTTCGGCTACAAGATGTTATCTAAGAAATACATATCAATAAATATTTATGTATCGTAGATTACGATTTGAAACTATCATAAATGCCCTTAAAACTTAGATAGCAATTCATTAAAAGATTTTTTTTATAATGTTACTAAATATTACTCAAAACCTACCTACACCTCTAAGGCCTGTATTCTAGAACTACACAAGCATTGATCTTTACTTTAGTACAGTTAGAAAGGGATGTCGCTATTAGCGTATATATAGCGCTATCCCTTTCTAAATCAATCTAAGTAAATATTAACGTAGTCTCGTTCTAGAATACGGGCCTTACTTACATACCTCGAAATACTATCAATTTAAAATAATTTTTTGATAATAATTATATGATTTGTACAATGACATTATTAGTAGCAACACTAAACAGGCCTTTACATACCTTTTACAACCTGTCAAACAAGATGCCTACTAAAAAAAAATTAAATAAAACAAAGGTAAAGGACAAAGTTCCATTCTTGTTTTATAGAATTGCCGTTAAGAAACATATTTATATCGCATAGGTATATTATTGATAGTTTCTTCTTTAAGTAAGTTAATACTGTGAAATCTTGTTTTCCTTTGAAGTTGTAGACCGTATAATAACGTGCTTTCTTATCTCGACACGAGCTTTTGATCTAATTGATGAAGTTCATTACACTCAAACGTATCATAGTACCATTAGATTCATAAATGTTTTAATTGCTTTTTAAAAGTAGTACTATCCGTTTGCCTCGTCGAGTTATACATTTATTTAATTTATTACCATAAATAACAAAATGCAAGGTTTTTATGTCTGAAAATTAATAAGTATGTAGGAATAACTGCCGTCCCAAAATTATCCGACGAAGTTTTCTTATTTAACTTTGCTATCAATGATTCAGCCTCCAATAAAGGGTTAATTTTATGGTTTACTTATGAGTATGAGAGTAGATATTCAAGGGATTTTCTTTGAAGTCTGTTCTTTAAACAGTTTTTCTGAAAGAAGTGAAGTGAAACATGCTCTCTGAAGCACAGAGGGTTTAAGCATTAATTTTGAATCACCCATGATAAGCGCCAAATGACTTGCTTAACTCAACGACCGTCAACTGAAAGCACTTAGCTACGAAATACTACGCCATCATGCCGTTAAATATGAAAATACTTTATTTAATTTAACATTTTTGTCCTACTGCTGCCTTTCAAATAGATTGTCAATTAGTAATACTTAGGACACATATTTATCTAGTTACTTTCGAATTTAAGGGACATAATTATAGTATCCCAACGGACCATTCGTAGCAACATGGATGAATTTTATGAGGAACATTTGCACATCAAAACGATAATTTACTGTATTTAGAGATTATAAGTATTATAACCAAAACTGTTGGTTCTCGTTTTCCAATAATCATAACTCATTTTGTTTTTGTTTACATATCAACATTCCAAACAAAAAACTCATTCAACCTTATCCATAAAAATCTGTAGTTTTGTACCGAGACTGTATCTTTCTCAGTTTCATGTCAAATGAAATGGAACCCTATAATTTGTAGTAACTTTGTAGTACTTAGGCAGTTGTTTAATATACGAGGCTAAATCTAGAAATTGCATATTGTAAGTATACACACGCAACGACAGCTCGAATAGCATTTCAATATCTATTTCCATAACACTGCCCCGTAATGGATAGTTGTTTATTCACTTAACGCACCATAAACCCGGATATACAGGGTGGCCTGCAAATACTTAGTAGCCGATTATTTATAAACGAGCTGGCATATAGGTACCTATTAAATCATATATGTAACTAATTTACTCCTTATTACACCTGTATGTGTCTGGGAAGTTCTGTCAAAATTGATCCTGAGATTTGCCGAAACAAACACAGACAAAAATAAAGATAAATATTTGCAATATACAATGTATCGTACACACAAATACAAAAAATATTTCTTTGTTTACGTGTATATGATTGTGTTTTCGACCAACTTATATGATATGATATGAGATTGCGGGCACTGGGCCCGCGTGGACGACTAAGGCCTAATCACCCTATACGGGTAGGCTCGTGCCCCTCGGTGGGGACGTTTAATGAGCTGATGATGATATGAGATTACAACTAAATACAAGCTGGGAGTACTTACAAGGTGGGCAACATTTGATTAATGTTTTCATATTTAATATTTTGCAATATATTTATATCTTTCATCATCAACCTTCTTAGCGGTTCACCTGGGAACCACTAAATAGTATCTTCCGCATTTAGGACTGTTCATATCATACGCACCAGCTTTGCTGAAGTTGAAATCATTCTGTTGGACACCATAATTGAACTGACCTCGTTGATATATTTTTTAAATAAATCGTTTTATGCTTATAGTCCTAAACGCATGCTAAATGTCAAACATACAACCAAAATTTTTAAATTGTTTCAACAATAGATCCAGGGCGGAACAATAAATAATAAATAAATAAATATCTACTGACAATCACACAGCGCCATCTAGCCCCAAGTTAAGCGTTAAGCCTGTATTATGGGTACTAAACAACGGATAAACATACATGTATACATTTTTTTTTGTAAATACATACATATTATACATAGAAAACACCCAGACCATTACAAACAGACATGTTCATGCACACAAATGTTTGTACTGCCCGGGGATCGAACCCGGAACCCTTGGTGTAGCAGCCGACCACTCAACCGCAACACCAAATGGGTCGTCGATAACACACAATATTGATATAGTTATAACATAACAGGTTAAATTATCGTGACATTGCCCCCTAATACACAATAGCCTTTACACCGTAGAATGTGCAGTTCTGCTGGTAAATTGGTGGTAGTTTTGTTCCGTAATGATAGAGTACTGCGCCGGTACCGCAAACCACAACCACAAAAATACTAATGGTAGCTATGCAGCAGAGTGCTCATGGCAGTACTAACTACGTTATATTTAATAATTGTAGTACTTTTGCTCATGAGTTTAATGATAATTATTTTTCAATAATGATTGTATGGAAGAGGTACTGGCACTTATAGGTGCTGAGCCAACTCCGTATGGTCGTGGATACAGTCGAATAGCAATCAAGGCGCTGGATACAAGTTTTGAAGCATTTCCATAGTGAAGTTATAATAAGTTATAATAAGTTAAGTGACGTCACTTTCAATCAGCTGAAGTCAATCACATACTGTATATTCTTATTCTTGCCTAACTTCATAGCATTATTCTTGCATTAGCATGGCTTTGGACCAGAGCTTGGGTTACAACTCGAATGCCCTACTTCATTGAAGTCACTGGATGAAACTTTTGTCCAGCCGTTGCCGTTATGGCTTAGTATCTACGACGAAACCTTATTGTTATAATATGCAAGAAGTTTACCTTTAAATTCGATGTAATTTATAATCGACGTTTTTTTTAAAGTAATAATAAAAGTAGAATTCTAATAAATCCATTGACTGTCACCTTCCTACCGGGAGGACTGAGGTTCAAATCCCGACACGTGCCAATGTGTTTTCAAATTTTCGAAAATATATGTACGTTATCCGACGCTCTTACGGTGAAGAAAAACATCCTGAGGTAACCTTCGTGCATGACGACTTCACCTGCGAAGAGATTCGTCCAATCCGCACTGGACGACTAAGGCCTAATCACCCTATACGGGTAGGCTCGTGCCCCTCGGTGGGGACGTTTAATGAGCTGATGATGAAGAACAAGAATCGGCAAAAAAGTAAGTTTAAAAAACAAGAAGCATTAGGCACTGAGTTGTTCACCAACTATTAAAAACAGTAAACATAGTAAGCAGTGAACTATTGACCGGCGTGATTGCCCATCATTAGAGGTACCGGATGACTGCAGGTGGGTGGGTATTACGAATCTCATATTGGCGATTGATTGATGGTTTTAATCTAACATAATTGTCGTTGCGCGATTGGTCACGACGTGAGATACCGACTCGCCAAGGGCTGTCTCGACAACCATTGTACACCGAACTGAATTTATCCTCCTACCTATAAAAGGTATTAATTCTAATGTGCGATATCTGATCAACGGTAATCGCTGGATTTAAGGTGGATGGCTTTTTCTTAGATTGCCATCTTTTACATTTATTTTTTGCTGTTACTTAACATATGTTTGTGGGTCAGGCAATAAAATTGCTCAATAGCAAGTTACTTTTGAATACAAATTATGCGATTGAAGAAATTCATTTGGGAAGTGATTCAGGCGTTTCATCAATATTTAACACATAATATTACCGCAAAATGTATGTTCTAAATGAATTAACGTAATAGTCCTACATGTATGCTGCTTACTAGATGACATATTTTCAATTAAAAAAAAATTTAGTTATAAAACCTGACCAGTCATCAGGTCATAGCTTATTTTATTACCAACCACACAAAATTAGATGATTTAGTTTTACCATATAATTGAACACTATCCACCAATAACAATGCTCTATCGTTTAATAAATATACAATTATGTACACTAATATCAGTTTGAAATAAAATGATTACATTTAAACTCTCTAAAATCAGCGGGTCAAACATTTAAGCCTTAGTATTTTACTATCGTTACATTGTACCATTGATTATAATATAAATCAATTGCAATTTAATGATTTAATAAAGTTCTGTCTGAGGAATTAGTCACGAAACTTTGTTTTATGTGTTTATTTATAACAATATAACTTTGTTGCATTTTCTTCACATTATTGATGGATTGAACAAATCTCGATAGTGGAAGTGCAGTAATTGTTTATGATTAATAACATGGGCAGTGAATGGCTCCGGGGTATTCTGGGTGCTTAGTCATGTTATAGTAATGTAAATGATCACAACTCGTGATTGCTGCGTTAAGGTATGCCTAAAGTGTCTTGTGACACAATAGGCCGCACCTATGTTCGTCGTGTTCTACTCAACATATATTTATATTTATGGGATAATATAAATTTTATTGGGAAACAACACTGGCTACATGCGACAGAAGTTAACGTTAATAGCTAGCTTATAATTAAAAAGTATTTCCTTAACTCCGTCACTGTGGTTCTAAATCGGCGACTTTATTTTGTATGTTTTTTTATAATTAAACTTAAATATAAATATTATTTATAATAAATTCACGAACTAAAACCATTCATGGCGAGGAAGAAAGTCTGCTTGCCTAAACTATAAAAAGTTCCGATAATAATTAATTTATTATAAAAGACCACCTAGTATCAGCATTTTATTTAAGTGAGTTGGTTAAGTAAAAAAAATCTAAGTTAGTCTAACAAAACCACTTCCATCAGATTCAAGTTAGTCATCATTCGAAAATTGATTTCAGTTATTTGCGTTTCCGGCACATTGAAAAGCCAATTATTTTACAGACTAATTATTCATTTAAATGTGAATATATTGTTCATATTAAGTAACTTATGATTTAACGAACGCAAAAGATGCAGGGCACGAGTGATTTCAACTTAGCTTCAACTTTTAAAGTGTCTCTTTAATTTTATGATTCAAAAGTAACACCGATCATAAAAGAAATGGAGCTTAGTTGTTATAGAAAAATATTATTGATTTGATCAAATTAATCCAATACACACCATTGCTTGCATATAAAAACTGAAACCCAGTCTGGGCTCTCAGTACCTACCTACACAAAAACTAAAATTGATACCTAATAAACCATTCATCATCATCAGCTCATAAACGTCCCCACCGATGAGCACGAGCCTACCCGTAATGGATGATTAGTCGTCCACGCGGACCCAGTGCAGATCGGCCGACTTCACGCACACCCTTTGAATCTCTTCGCAGGCATGCGCAGATTTCCTTAGATGTTTTCCTTCACCGTAAGAGCGTCGGATAAACGTATATATAATTTCGAAAATAAATTGGTACATAGAATTCGAATATATGGTACGTGGCGGGATTTTAACCTGCGTCCCCAGATCGGAAGGCAACAGTCGACACTAATGAGCCACCGTCGAAACCATTCGGCGATAACTATTCAAATGATATTCCGTGGCTCCTCTTTAGCTGCAATTACTCAACCGCATCTTTGCAAGTCGGTGCATTCAAACAGTGGAACAAGCGACGCGCGACCCGGAGGTCGTAGGCCAACGGAGCGGGACCAATCCGATCAACCCCATTACAGCTAGTACTGCTGTATTATGACAGTATACACCTTAAATTAACAAGCTGATGCTACTCGAGAGGAATGTACTCAATGCTCCTATTCAAACAGGAATTTATTATTAGACGGAACATGTCTTACGGGTTGTAAGTTGTTTTGTTTAATGCAGAACAAGGTTTGATTGAAATGTAAACTATATGTAGTTTATCTTGCGTTGCTAACATCAAATGTGGAAACGCAAATAGGTATTATCAGTTTCAATGCATTCTCTTGGGTTTAATCAACAAGGTTGATAAGAGCTGTTTTTGATCATAGCTTCTTATATGTATGAGGATTAGTGTGATCATGTAATACAATATGCCTTAGTATTGCTTTTGTGCAAAAAATACATTCGATTATACTTTTTTTAGTATTTCAATTCACAAAAGGAATGAAGCACAAGCTCGGAGCACAAAATACGATGGAATTATTTCAATAAAAGTGGCACTCTTACATTTAGATGGCATATGATTTCGCCAGTGAAAACATTACATTTATACCTCCTTTAACGGAGATAATGTTCTCGGGTATTCGTGTACTCATAATTGGAACCAGTAAAAAAAATATGTACTCACATTGACGATACCATTATCCATAGTATATTACTTCAAAAGTAATATAGCCTTGTTACATTTATTTCTTCATTAAAATTGTGAAATATCTATTATTATATTAATATGATGTTATGAAAGGCAAAATCCCATCCGTTTCGTATAAAAAGAATGAGTTTTCAGACGCACGCAGGAAAAAGAATTCAGTATAACTATTTATATTCGATTTAAAGTCGTTAAAACGAACATAGGAATTGATATTTTCTAAAGCTGTACGGTTGACACTTTTATAGCATTACTGTAAAGATAGACCGCGGTCTCGGTTTCCTGGGAGAAAAATGTTCACGTTCCGTTCTAATTTGGCATCGGGACAATATATTTCTGCTTTCACAAGCCTCATGGATCAACGAACGTTGAAAAGTAATCAAATTAGGGTTCATTGAATTCAACGGTGCACCCATTTGTCCAGTTTTCTATGGGTTAAATGGAGCGGAAATATGTGGCACACCTACACACGTTTACTGCACAAGTTATAGTTTATGGTATGTCATAAGAAAGGTACATTAAAAAACAAAGTAACGACGGCTAAGATAAACAATGCGCCCACGCATGCTCGTGATTTCACAAAAATATAAACTGACGCTGGCCAGGGCTTGAGGCAAGAAACTTTTAAGTACTCTGTAACACGTTTAATCATGTTTTTATTGGCCCTGAAGACATTTTTGTAAACGAAGATTCATCTTTGTAGTTGGCATTTATAAAGTCGTTGTATACCAATGTACAATTCCGGACTCTCCTCTCACCCATGTTTTAAAGACAATAGTATTTATTTGGATAAGGATTAATATCATGTTTATGAAAAGACCTTCGTTAATAATATAGATTATTTTAGAACAAATTTGGATAGGAAAAAATAGATTCTATTGAGCTAACTTTAAAGACATATGCTGTCGCTTATTTTTAAATAAGCGACAGCATATGTCCAAAGGGCCTCGCGCCTCGTTGCTCAAATATAATTTCAATTAGAAGTTTTAATCTTATGAATAAAATTTTAAGTTGTAATTTTTTTCGCACTAAAATCCGTCCTCTTACGTTCACCATCAGGGGCCTTGAAAATATATCTTGCCCACATCAAACGAGGTCTTGCCCCACCACTGCAGCACTGGTTGCATGTGCCCATGGGTATCATTTAACATCAGGTGAACCGTCAGCGTCGGTGGCTCATTGGACGTCGGTGGTGGATTGGTGTGGAATATTGCCTTTCGATCTGGACGGTGCAGGTCCAGACCTGCGCACGCCTACGAAGTGACTAGGCTAATACACTCTAAGCTCGTGCCCCTCAGTGGGGATGTATACTGATGATGATGAACCGACTGCTCGTTTGCCAACCTATGAAATACAAGGTTCTACAAGTAAGCACTTATAGCATGTGATAACTCGCACGATATAAATGTTGAACTGCGCCCGTTGTTTAATCTTTTCAGAAACTAAGCTTTTACTGATGTTTGCACTCACGAATGATAAAACACACGCGCTCTCAACATACTTGTTTTCACTAAAACAATTCCACAGTACGTCCGTCGACGAGCATAATTATATTTTACGCTCCTTCATAAAGCCGAAGCTAGATTTAGAGCTTTCGAACACACGAGGCGGATCTCAGTTGAATGTTTACATTACGAAAGAAAATTAATATAATAACAATTGAAATAGTGGATTTGCCCCACCTGGAAACTGTTACTATCGCGTAGATGCTTTTTACTAGTAACATTTGGTTATCTAAATCTTGTATGCTGTATTCAAAAATGGCATTATGTACTTTAGTTAAAATGTATCGTAAATATTAAATTCATACTATACGCGACTACGCTATATTATTTTGACAAGGTAAATATGACACCTATGAAATACTAGTCAAGGAAGGACAATAGCCCTGTTGTAAAATAAATTCACTATTTTGAAAATAAATTCTATAAGGGATAAGAATTGCCCAAACCAAATATATCTTATGCCCTGAAATAAGAGCTGCGATTCCCTTTTTTTGGATTACCAAAAAATGAAATTAAGATCACATTTTTTTATATGCTAGTTTTCATACTAAATGTGGGTTTAACCTTTTAATATTTTACCCATAACTATCACTATGAAGATGAATTATGTTCTATTCACCAGGTTTCACTGCATGTCACCCAACACGTATCTATCAGGAGGTACTTCGTGACTTTCAATAAAAAAAATCAGACGTAACGGTTCAAACCGATATGGCAGGATTTAATAACGTCTTCGGCCATATATGGCCACTCTTACATTCTTAGATAGGCTGAGAATATGTCGATGTCGATACACTGACTCCGCAACATCTGGTCATGTTGGTGTCTAAGACATGAGTAGATTCACCTAAAATACTAATCGTTAAATTTTAAAGTCCAAAAACTGTTTGGAGCACGTTAGTACCCGTATTTTTAAATAGTCGTAATATCTGATATAGTTTGCGTCACGAGCAGATGAGGTTTTCTTACATCTCGTGGTTAACACAAAATATATCCATGATTACATAAAATATTACAAAATGAAACTTTTTAACAAGTGACGGACATCTTCAGATTTCCACGCTAGAAGCTTATTCATGTTAGTTGTCTTTTTTTATAATTTTTCGCTGCTGGTGGCATTTACGGCACATCAGATAGTTTCGTGTCTTATTTCAGAGGGTTCTTATCACCGACAGATGCAACATGTGGTTCAGAAAATAATGCCTTAGGAATTTGACTTTAGGATAATGATGACAATAGGTTACAACCTCTTTTGATACAAACAATCCGTTTAGTTACATCACAATCAATCTTCTGTTAATGACGTTCATGACTTAATTGTAAATAAAAGAATTCCTTCGAATCTTTGGAGATCGATAGTTGTCAATCCAATGGGCATCTCTATAAAGTGCCAGCGGGACTAGTGCCGTAACATTCCAAACCTGACTGGATCTAGTTACTACTGTGACTGAAACGAACCCGCGCACGCGTCGCTATATCAGTTGCCGTCGACAATGCGGAATAAAACGCTTTCCGCATTTGGTAAAGATTTTTCCATTAAGGTCTAGGAAAAGAATGAAGTTGATGCCTGCAGTGAATTTATTAACGCAACTAGTTGGACTTCCTGCGCTTATAAATCACTAACCCATGTAAACGTTACATAATTAGATGGAGCCTTCTCTTTTCATTTACATCACTGTCACATAATATTTTCCCGCGTTAACAGTTACGCTTTTAATATAGCTGTGTACCAGCTTGAAGGATGATATAGGCATCGAAATAACTAAATACCTACTTTGACACCTTACGTCACAAGTTCTCTGCCTAAAACTAGAGAGAGTAGTTGGATCAATGTAGATTAGGCATAAAATAAAATCTAGGCATTATGTTTCGTACAAGGCAGGTTAATGGCACAACAGAGACAATCTATCGTACAATAAGCTCTTTACACAATAACTTAAGCGAAGTCAAATCTTTCATAAGTGGACCACCAACGCGAATTGCACGCGGCGAAGTTTCAGTATAAAATGACGAACAGCGTAATTCGTCCAACTGTATAGAATCAACACATATAACCGTGTGTTCTAGCTATAAAGCGGACCGTTAAAGTCACAAAACTAAAACAGAATGTATTAGTCACACCGGCGAACGACGTTCGAAACTATTGTTTCGACAGCTTGTTCGACATAAGAAACGCATATTGCCAGATGTATTTCTGGAACTGTTACTGCTTATGTTACAAATAGAGTTTTTGCTGCAAATATTGAAGGGTACTGCAGCCTTCCTAGAATCATCTAGTTATGGTTATTCAAAATATATGTCGTGAATGCCTGAATATAGTATAGAAATAAGTATTTTTTTTAAATCTCATTTTACTAAGATTTATAAATATACAAAAAATGACATGGCAGAGAAATAAGCCAGAATAGGACAGAACAATATTCGTTTAACACCTATAAAGACATAGCTTGCCGGATCATCAAATTGAAATGCTTATAGGCCGGTGACGAATGTCGTGGGACCAATGGCCGTTGGAAAAGACAAGTTGTAGTGTATACGGGTAATGCTAGAAGGTGGAGTAAACCTTGGTTTACCCGGATTGACTTAGTATTAGCCAAGCTTCTGGGTAAAGTCCGAATATTAAGTAAAATACATTTCAATTCGGAGTTTACCCATGCTCACTTAGGTCTACCCAACTCTGGCTGGGTAATGTTAGGTGTTGCATAATTTGTACGAACTTCAAACCTTCTGACCAACGCTTACAATTTTCGTCGTTTATCCACGTTATAAGTATATTTTGTTCGTCTTGATTCGCTGTTTCCACACTACCTTGAGACTAACTATGGCGAGGTTTGCCATGTACTATTTTCAGACTGATGCACATCGAGCACAACTCTTCTCTTACGTGCTTTGCAAACACGCCACGGGCTCAAAAATTACGCAACACATATCATTACCCAGCCAGTTGGGTGAGCATGGGTAAACTCCGAATTAAAATATATTTTACTTAATATTCGGAAATTACCCAAGAAGCTTGGCTAATACTAGTAAATCCGGGTAAACCTAGGTTTACTCCACCTTCTAGCATTACCCGTAACATATAACCGCGTCTCATAGCGTAGCAAAGCGTTAAATTAACTTAAAGACTGGGATGCTCGGTACAAAACAGGTCAGAACTATGTCGGAGTTGTCATATACTAGATACTCAAGGACTTTAATATAAGGCTTATTGTAAAATGGTGCGCAGTATTATGTAATACAGTAATATTAAAAAAAGGGAAACATGCAGTTGCATAATATTTTGCATACGATAAAAAACTATTTAAAATCCGCAAAGCTAATGTGAAATCGTAACTGGTATTGGTATAATTGCCGCAATAATTGAATGGATTCAAATACGGATTCATAATGGTTTCTAGGAATCGATTATATGACATTCGCATCGTTAAAGAACGTTTCCATCATGGTTTCATTTCAGCGGACGTGACCGATGTCTCGGTTCGGTCCTTTTGATCGACAATCAATTTTATTCAGTATTCGATTTATCTTAAGATTTACGTCCTCTTTGTTGAATTCCAAACAATAACTATGCGAGTAATGTATTCTTACGGAATATATATCATGATTAATAAAATAAACCACAACGATTTAGCTCAATATGAAAACGTAAGTACCTATCTATGAACATGTAGTAGGTAATTTGACTTATGCAAAATACCGTAAGAACAAAACATTGCAAAGACATTTCTGTTCAATATGATGACACTTAAACAAAATGAATTAAGGATTTTTCGACTATTGTATTGAAAAATCTGCAATGACAAGAATTTTTTAAGCATTTTTCTTGAAGGTTCAATAATACTAACAGACACACACATTTTTACCGTATTATTACTGATATACCTATACCTTGCGCTGCGGATGGCATTTTAAAATACCCATGACTAAAAAATCAAAATGTTTCCAACATTTTTATCGTAACATAATAAAACAGTTACCAAGAACGTTAAACGTTACAAAATGTAATTTGGAAATTACAAAATTACAATATCTTTCGAACTTTCGAAACTATATGTACGTTTTTTCGACGCTCTTACGGTGAAGGAAAACATCGTAATGAAACCTGCACGCGCCTGTTAAGAGATTCAAAGGTTGTGCGTGAAGACGGCCAATCCGCACTGGGCCCGCGTGGACGCCTAAGACCTATACACCCTATTCCTATTCGGGGAGGCTCGTGGCCTTCGGTGGGGAATTGAGGCTGATGATGACGAAAGAAAAATAATTTTAAGCTTCATTTTACTTACGAACTCGTAGTGAATTACAAGATATAATTACTTGGAAGCGTATGCATGGTAGTTGCAATCTTTAACACGCGTTGACATATTTATGATTAACCAATAGATTTACGTGCCAGAAGCTTTCAAATATATCCATAAAAGGCATTGAACACTACACGTGGATGATGTCGCTTGAGATTTGTCACCATGTTGTCGACGTAAATATGAGCTGCATTAACAGGACATAAAATAAGGCCTCAATTAAATAACAAGCTATTACTCGCACCTCACATTAAATATGTTAATATTTTATATATTTAGCATTAAATAAATATGGCAAAATTTTGTAATTTTTAAATATTCCTTTTCAAAACATAATAAAATAAAAGTCTGAGGTCATTGACGTCATATACTGCATTCAAACAGATTCCTTAGTACTAATAGTGCTATTACAAAAGTAAAGTAATGAAAAAGATTTATACAACGTATGCTGGTGCGCATTTATAGGTAATACTTTCGTTAAAGCCAAAGATCATGGCACTATTATGGATAGAGATATCAGTTTCTTAATATGAAATTTATGATTCATACAGATCATTGAACTCAATTACAAATAAGGGTACAAGAGTAAACGTGTTCATCAACAACGAATGGTAACGATGAATTGAAGCTGTCTCAAAAGCGACCGATCTCATCTAAAAGCCTCTAACCGAATTATACAAGTTTTTATTGGACTAGCTTTGATGCGAAAACATTATTTTTTGTGTTTTTATCATAGTGAAGGTTCGAACCTAATTCACCGTGCTGGACTCATTGGTGGAGGACGACCAGAATCTTGTTCATCGTCCGTCATTTAGGTAACACGGACCTAAAAGGCTAGTATTAATTATAAATCAAGCTCACGCCTAGTCCAAAGGGTTAGGCAGAGATGATAAAGCGCCATTATGCGCGGTCCTAAATTATCTACCTTTCTTCACATCCCTCAATCTTTTCATGCCCCAAGCCTCGTGGGTCATCTCGCTTCGTCTATCCATCCACATTCCCACAAAGAACCTGCTTACTCTTCTTAGTCCACTAATACGATCAAAGTGTCAATACAATCTTGACTCACTCTACTTTTATGACTACATATTCTTATTTTTATGCCAAAAAACTTTTATATTATTATTTTTCTCTTTACCGGAATACTGCATTCGCAGAATTTAATTCACTTTTTTTTATAGTCAGGCTAAAGCTAATATTAAAATTTCATATAAAATGTGCATTTAAAGTTTATGCGCGTTTTAGTTTGAGGACGACATAAAGGTTCTATATTATGTTCGAATCAGTCCAAGCCGCACCAAGTCTCAATAGCCCTGACATAAGTCACCAAATGTAGCAGGCTGACAACCTTGTCTTTCTATCGCGTACGAGTATGACTAACAAACATTCCCTGTTGTAATAAAATTTACAACCTGCGGAGATTTAATCTCGATCGGCTTCGTAACGAAATACATTTTCAGCAAAAACTGCACTTTAGATATCCTTACCAGGGCTTTAAATGATGAGATGGTATAACTCTTTGGCCGGACAATTTAATTTCGTAAGCATAGGTACTCTCTGTATATGGCTTCACAATATTTTAAAAGTGTATCTTAAAAAGAAATCTTTGAACAGTGCAATATGTTTCTGTAGTGTGTTCAATTACACTTTTGCAATTACAAACACAGCTCTCAACTCGAGTTGGCTTTTGACAGTTGAATAATTAATGAGTAGACAAATTACTTCACTGTATGTTCACAGAAAGTTCCCATTCACATATTTGAGTATTGCTTTATGAATGGCAAATAAGTTGTTGACACGTAAGATAATATTGTAACGTGCTAACTCATCGACAAATGATTTTTAAACTCCATTCATTTCTCATTTGCATCCAAGAAATTTATTTCAAATTTCGTCGGCCAAATCAGAAACAAACATAATTCAAAATTACGTAGCCATTGAATTGCCGATAGAGCTTTTGGAAAATCGATTTGCACCAAAAGATACATTTTTAATTGGACTTTCACAAGACCGTACGGAGATTACTTTTGGGAAAACGTTTTACAAGATATGAGTTATCGTTGCCAGAAGCAAAACAATATATGATTATAATATTATGTACCCCGAAGAAGTCCGATAAAAAGTACATTTCATTTTTTAAATTGTTCTTTAAGATATTCAGTTCACTGATAGACTACATTTTATAGTCTGATGATATTTTTGGTTAATGACGTGAATCCTATATTATTCAAATAAGCAGTACATCTGCAGTCCTTTTTCACTTTGTAATTTCATATTAAAATATGCAAGGTCTTAATATTTGATACCACACTAATCTAATGTACCTACCAAGCGTCTGCAGGTGTCCCCAAAAGCGTAGGCTAGTGAAGGTGTAGACATATTATTTAGTACATGAAGCTTAAAAAAGGCTACTCACATCTGGGTGTTCTTTGACAGGCACGTATACTTTTTCTGTGAGGGTAGTGACAATGCCTTCTGCTTCTGGTAGAACGAGTGGTTCTTTCTTGACTCCATTTATTGGAATAAGCTGGCTCGCACTTTTGCAATTTCTGTAAATAAAAGATATAGATACTTTAGTGACCAATCTCGTATTTTCATTCAACTAATCCTGAAAACAATTAATGAAAATACGTTCAATATTTTGTTTATGATACGTTGAAATACTGCACTGAAGACGCATTGGTAAAATACCAATATATATGTGTAACTCTGTTTACAGTTTATAAGTGTTTGTTCAAAAACATAAAGGCAAAAGCAGAAAAAATAAAAAACAATAATAATTTACTTGTCAATATATGTAAGAGCACAGTTTATTACATTTTACTATAAAATTCTTAGGGTATCTTACTCAATGAAACGGTTTTGTGTACATTTTTATTATTAACTAATAAATGCATTATGGCAGGGGTTATCCAAGGACAATGCCTACAATGGAATATAATTTACCTGAAGAAACCTATTTACACACATTTTCAAACTTAACATACTTCTTGCGTACCTACTTCGGTAATGAGATCCATGTATTTTATGAGAATACAAATGTGGATTGGAAAAATGTTTATGACCGAAAATAAAGCATATATAGCAAAAATTCCCGGTGCACTATCCAAGCACTAGGAACATTTGTATACATTATTATCTGTTAATAAGCTTAATAAATATATTATCATACAACATATTTTTATGCTGACTTATGACCATATGTTTTTTTTCTTTCTTTTTTGATATTTTTATGTAAACTTGAAATTTACTACCCTTGTCTGGGATATTACTAATTATAAATAAATCATATACTGTTTTTTTTTAATAAACACTTTACAGAAACTATACAATACACAAGGGTACAAATAAAAGGAGATCTTTGTTAAGATTTCAACATCATAACATATTCGTGATGGAAGTAATATCAGCAGGATTTATTTCATCAAATAACTTTAAACGTTTTTCACTTAATTAGTGTCAAGTGTAATTTTCCTGTTTTGTAGTTAAATTTTGTGTCTAAAATAGTTAATACACGTACTTATTTCAAGCCTGAAGGTTGAGTGGATTTGCGCGATGATTATGACATCATCTGAGATGTATTATTGATAGATTATGGGCAGCACCTCTAATGATATGACACACTGTCATCCGATGGCCTCCCGCCTAGCGCTGATGCAATAGATTTAAGATGCTTCTCGTGACTGAACTCTACAAGATAAAACTGCTAACATCAACATGTGATTTGTTTCGAAATGTGTTAGCTTCTATTTAAGAATACTTAAGAAACCATAATAGTTTTCGTAAGTATGTGCTGCTAATTCATTTTAACGTACGCATTACTAAAGTTGATTCTGAAACGGTACGGTACAGTAGTTAAATAGAGTACAGGTAGTTATTTTGTTTTAATAGAGTTTTAAGCATTCGGACTATATATAATCATTAATCAATCAGAAATAATAACTTTATACTTTTATGTCCGTAAAAATGACGTTTTTCTTTCTATCCACGCGTGTCTTTTTCGCATTTGCCTGCCCTTGAAGCCTTTGTTACAATAACAAAATTTAAAAAGTGACCATCAAATTTCTTGTCAGCTCATCTCAAAAGCTAGCTTTGGCCTTGCCGCTGGAGATCTACAAGAAAGTAGCTATATAAAATTCTTTCAATCGGCGATTGAAAAGTATCTGTAAAAAATATTGTATACAGATATTTTGTATTTGAGTTTCAATCATGCAGACAAAGTTCGTTTAGCACATTTCACCTATTCAGTACTTCCCTTCATAGAAACAAACGTGGTTTTCCCGTTCAGAATCATTAAGTAAACTTAGCAGTACTTTATCTACCTTATCCAGATAAAGAGGTTGACTCATCGACTAATATCCGGGCTGCGAAATCAGACGGCCATCTGTTTTTGCGACATGAATATAAAATGTGTCAAGTCTTAACATGAGCACAATATAACTGGATCTACAGTGTGACCGTTCTTGTGTTAAATTTTGTAAACAAGACTTCAATGGTACAAGTATCAAGTAATCCGGTTCCATTTTGGTAATGATTTTAACAGTAACGGGTACTTTTATTATCAAAAACATGTACAGCTTGCAGTGAACATCTGTTATTGTTTTCTCGAATGATTCGTGTTACAAAAGGAGATTCGTACTAAATAGACTTGCCAGATGGTGCTTTCACTAGTTAACCAGTCATTAACACAACAGCTAATTCCATTACAGTGAATCCGTTAATCTCGGTAGCTGTCGATGTGTGTGCCAACGCACGTATTGGCCTCACCAAAGTGGGTCCGTTGGGGAACTGGCGACAATGCTGAGGAGCTTTCACGCCATATAAGGGTGGCCGAGTGAGTAAACAAGCCACGGGTCCATATGACCGGCGACGGATTATGTATTTAATTGCCACCTTCTCGCGCATATTGATGGCGGCAGATTTTTTTTAGGATGGTCATTTCATGCTTTTAAAGGAGTGGAATTATGGCGCGTATTTAAATTCTTGCTAATTGAACGATGTCGCCGTGACTACACAACGAAGTCGATTTATTAGCAATATTCTTCGATTGGGAGAGTACATTTTTATGTATCTGAAACGTAATTAGTAAATATTCAAGCAATGTCAAGCCGTGGTGTACATAATATACTGCGCCTAATGTTGTTTTCATCTTTTAATTATCTTTTCTTCTATATCTTGAATTATATCTTAATCTTAGGTTCGTTTCGACTGCTACCTTTATAAATGAGGACTCTGTCATCTACAGTCTATAGTCACCAGAGACAGTTCACTCAAAGGCGCTATTAAAAGCCTATTCGTCGAAGCGATCCTCTGAACTGCTGCAGTTTGGTGAAAAGGAACAAGCTGAAAAGTCATCTTTACAAAATGAAGCTATATGACTCAGACACTTGCAGATTCTGCGCAGAAGAGAGAGAGAAAGACACCAATACTTCACTCTTCAATTGTGGTCCTCTACAACGGAAGCGAAACATCCACTTGGGCAACTACCATTTATGCCCAAGTGACATTAAATCTATGTAGTGTGGTAGTAATGAAAATTCAAACTTATAGACGAACTCTAAAGGGGAGCGAGTCACAAAATATCTTCGAAGTCGAGTGACTACAGGTCTGTATTATCCTGAATATTCTAAATACAGACCTGTAGTCCAAAACTCGAATAATAATACACAACCAAGATTTAAGTCACGGTTTAAAGTTACGTTATTGTCTGACCCGCTATTGATACGAATCACTGATATACTTCAGGCTGAATGAATTATATTTAGGGAGAATAACTCCACAACAATGTTTAAGTATATACCTATACTACCTAAATATTTGATAAGTATTTTAAAAATACTTCTCATTGTCTTCGACCCGTTATTAAATAAGAATAAGCCACCAAATGAGTTGCATCTAATACATACGTTTTATTTATTTACGGTTAATTTTATATAAGATTATTGGTACCCTAAAATTGACCAGAAGCCTTGAAAATTAAACTATCCATCAAAAAACCATCATTGATTGCGTTTATCAAATTGACGAGACTGTTAAACGTACTGGTCAACACCACAAGGTCACGTCAAGAGCATATCGTTTAAAAATCCTTTTGAAACTTGTCTCAACAGACGTTGACGAGTGTCGAAATGTCTGAAATGGATATCCGAACAATGAAGCCGGTATTGTGCGAGCAAATGAGAGTTCCAAACAAAAACAAAGCATGTACATAATAGAGGCAGTTGACGCAGGTGATCTTAGGCTGTCCGTCCGTCACTCTACTTACGCGCATTTGATTAATGTATACAATTTTGACATGAACCAATTGTTAGATGTCACACGAGGTTGGAAATCTTGTGCAACATAAAAAAACCTGTTAAATCGTACACTTACTAAAGGGGGTTTATACCTGCTTTAATATAAAAGGCAGTTACTGTATGATACGTTAAAAATATGCTACGGAATCAAGCAGAATTCTGGAAGTACGAAACTAATTCTAGGTGATTGTAACCGACCATAGCCAGAACGAATAAATGAAGTTTGTGATTGATAGATTGATCAGAAGGGGGGTATACTAGATAAAGATTAAAAAACAAGTGTAATCAAGTAAGTCAAAATTATTTCGCAACCCTTCTAACACGGTTATCGTATTAGAAAGGTTGCGAAATAATTGCGGAATGTTATCGCGGAAAATCACATTTGCCACGGAGAAGCTTGTATTACTGCAAACCGAAAACTATAATTCTTAACATTCGCTTGCTATCTCTTATCTTAGCTACTCTCATTATTATTAATATCAATAATAAACGCAATTAGTGCTTATAGATAAGGTTGCAAAATAAGGGTTGACAAGCCGCAGCGCTGTAGTTATATGATTACCAAGGTTTAATTTTACTATTTACTCGAGTTACTGTAACCGCAATAGTGATCATTCATTGCAGGTAATTCTAGCCACGCGGGACTCTCTTTTACAAGGCTCTTTTACCAACCAAAGGTTGTCCCGTATTCGTATTTTTTTAAGGACGAAAAAAAACACATTTGAAATAGTGATACAAAACATTTCATTTACAAATAATATGAACTTTCTTAACAATACCTGTGAATATCGACTGTGGGATTTAGGGCTTACTCAACGATAGTGAAGCGTTCTGCTATAATCTCTAAGCTTGTCAGGCTTGTAAATACCTAAGCAATTGTTAAGTTAAATGAAAGTGGACTCGTTACTCGTTCCATTCTAAATATTTGGTCCCTATGCTGCCTCCAAAGACACGGAAGAGCGAAATTTGTTAACAACTGTATACCAATTTACCGTCCCCACACGGAAAAATAATAAAATTACTATACTCGTATATATAACCTGGACTAGTGGTCCGGTTTATAATAGGCGTCATCAAGTAGGTCTTTTTAAGCAGTAGTCATAACGGCTATAGTACGAATAATACAAATATCTGTCTACAAAATATTTAACTTTAGTATAAGTAGTTAGCCTGTCGAATTAACTAAGAGAAATGGCCTCGGTGTGCTAGTTAGTACATTATACGCTAACCTCTAGGTGCGATTAAACATTTTGTATTGTTATCACATGGTACAATTTTCTCCCTAGAGCATTGCAACAGACAGTTACACGTACATTTACTAGTACTAGTTAATGCAATGCGATCTCACCTCCATTGTCAACGTTAACAATAGCTGAGCCTGCGTGTCGCTCTGGGTTATAATCCCAGTCTCCCATATTCTATTTTAATTCTATATGACGACTGCAACAATCGACTTTTAAAATACAACCACTGATTTACATAAACCGGATTATGCAGCGGACAAAATACTTCTTAATTTAAACAACAACATTGGTCATTAATTACGACTTAATTTATAGACTAAATGGTAATAGACATTAATTAATTATTTTTTACTATAATTTATTATATTAATTACTTTTTTTATTCTAAAACAAATTGCTGGTATTAAGATGAGTAATATGAAAAATACGTAACTATACAGTAGCTTAAGTAATTGCAACGGGCATAGCAAACTCAGTGTCAAAATCACTCTCGTTCTTAAACTCATATTGCGGAAACGATTAGTTTCTTTCAACGCCGATGTTCTGACTGATATTTTGTAATAACTACGCAAACGCAACTGCAGTCATAATAACAAACTTGCACGGTAGACGCGTTGTACCGGCGATGTCTAGACGGAGAAATTACAAGGTACTGCATTAATTACACTGCTGTTATTTGGTGCATAAATGAGCGACAATAATTTAAAAATACACATAAATATTGATTTGTCAAGCCGTCCCAAAACCTTACAGTCTATATACTCATAAATAACCTGCGGGTATGTCGAAAGTCGACAACTGACGACATAGAGTCATATTTAGTATATATTTACTTTGCTCTTCAACCAAACTTTCTTCGATCACATCTTGACCCTATCAAAATATTGTTGAACATAGTGCAAAAACTATCAAAGGAAGCAAATTTAAGTGTTGTACTTCTGATGAGATCAGATCAGAGATCTGAACAGAACAGAGGCAAGAATAAAAAATATCTGATCTCCTGTATTAGAGAACGAAATACTTCGTCCTGATTTTTCCGATGTTTTCTATCATTTAAATTAAAATAAAATCAAGATTTACTCGTCTGCGCTTTATACGAGGGTGAATTTAAAACAATGTAGTTTTAGAGGGAATATTCTCACGGCGAGCGGCGATGCGTAAACGCCACGGTTAGTTTGCGATCGGTTGACTTGCGTCGGCGAACTACAGACACTTGAATCACGCAACCAATAACATAGATACATTACATAGTTTAGCCAGCTTAAAAAGAATTTGGGAATCAAATTACGGAAGATTAACTTAGAAATTGAGTAACGTGTACTTTTTTTTCTATTAAAAAACTATCAATTTCTCATATAAAAGATCGCATTCACATAATTACGTAGATAAGCATATTGAACTTATAGTACTTCATTCATGAAATTGAATGCCTTCGATTAATTTAATTTAGGTTTTACAGATTTATTTTCCAATCCTGATGGGATCGTTACGATCGCTCGAAAGTAAAACTGATCGATAGTAGACACCTCAAAACAAAAACACATTAATAAATTGATGACAGAATAGAAAAATATATCTAGCAGTGGACCACAGCTAAAGGTTGAAACAATAACAAAGATTATTTTCCCAATTATATGGATAATCTATCTCATATTTTGTATGCAAAAATGTAAAAAAATTACAATTAAAATTTACTGCTACAACGATTATGTAAATGCTTTGAATCTGTGTACCTCATCATTCATCATTAATAAGCGAGGTGCAAATAAATCAATGCGATATTTTGTTTGCATATGCAGCATAGTAACGGTAAATATTTTAAAAAGGTTACTGTAACAGTGGGAAATAACAAGATTAATTTTTTTCTACATATCGAGGGAACTATTGTTGCATTGTGTTCGCAGACACGAGTAATTTGTACTCGAGATACAGCCTGACAAATTAAATTAATAAGAAATACAGCCGGACGTCATTATCTACTAACATTAATGGCAATAAAACAAGTGAAGGTTATTTCGTCCGCACTGATTGAAATAAAAAAGGCCCTCAAAGTAGCTGAAGGATACCACATGTTGCAACGATAAAGTTTGTTTATTAAAAATAAAGTAGTCGTGCAAGTAGAAAGTACTACTAACTACACTTGTGTATGATGAATGGGAGCAAGATAATTGAGCGGCAGCTTTAAGTGATTCTGGCGGTACACTTTAGACAATGAGGTAGGATCCGACAGATGCATCGGCCTATCTGGCTACTGTACTGCTTTGTATTTTGTAAGCGACTATCGTATGACGACCATGAAAACAGAGCATTACAAGATTTCTTTTATTTTAGTACAATGAATCACGTAACTTATATGTTAAATTGTTAAATTCAGTTTCCTGGTGCTGCAAACATAACAGAAGTATTAGATACATAGCATAAATCAAAAGCGATATAAGTTTCTAAGTAGATGAAAGTGTAAAGCGGATGTCCAGCTGTTGGTGTTTACAAACATTAAAATAATCAATAGAGACAGTAATAAGATGGAGATATTATTATGAAGTACCTTTACAATTCTTACAAACAGTATCTCAAATTGATAAGTTCAATTGAAGTTAAAGAATAAAAATGTACCGTCGTTTGTATTGAAAATTATCTGTAGACCACCTGTCAAATCTTTATTGTCCTATCTATTTAATGATTTAGTTTAAAACGCAATCACAACAATAACGAGAAAATTACGAGTTCTTACGCGTGGGTAGGATGACTATAAATCTTCTTAGAAAAGTGACGAAACAAACATGTGACTCACTTTTTAATGAACACATGGTGTATAGTGGTAGGATACAAGTCAATTCGGACGATATGCCTTGCGAAATGCTAAATGCATATATCTCTGCCAGAAGCATTACAGATATTGGTTACATTGCGCAACGTACTCAAAATGGGAACCAGTTGGAAATGTCAGCGCAGGGTGTGTATACAATTGTGATTGAAACGCTTTTATCGTGATATCTTCATCTATGTATCGCAGGACTCTTCGCTACTTCCTAACATGGTGTTTGAATACTGATGAGGAACTAGAAGATGTGTAAATACTAGACACTTTACATACATCGATCGCGATAACGTGTGTTAATCATGATTCAGTTATATGTGAACATTAAAATAATGTCAATAAAATACAACTTCACGAGTGATGCCAAATGAATATATAAACACGTAATGGAAACCGGCTTGTTAAATGTTAATTGAGGGTTAACGTTCGATATTGAGTCAAAAATATTCATATTTCGTATAACGAAATATAAAGATTACAAATCTTTGACATTTCATCACTATTCATTATATTTTTCCCCGTATGGCCCAAGATAAAAGCAAGAAAATAGTCAATGATATTTATGCCTGAACAAATTATTATTGTTACAAAATTAATACCATGGTACGTACAATTAACAACAAGTACTTACAATCGCTTAAAATTTTTATCAATTTTCCAATAACTGGTCTCGGTGGAACAGCTACTTTTATGGCCAGTTTCACAAAAGTTAACGGCATCTTAAGTGCGTGCATTTGCGAAGTGCATGGGAACCCAGCAAAGGCTTGAAGTACTGCGCATTATAAAATATCTTCAGCAATAATATGGGGAGAATAGAAACATGTAAACTGTCCAAGATTGTTTGCGAGTGAATGTGTTTTCATACAGCCGGACTTAGATTTACGGCACTATTCGTTAGAATTTACGCGTGTTCGACCCGAGTAAATAAGCTTGCCAGTTAAGAGCACCTAAATGTGTCGAATTTGAAACCGGACCAATGGGCGTGCGTTACGCTCTGAGTTTTCAGAATGCAGGCCACGTCCCATACTATTTATTCTCTGAACACTGTCCGGTGGTTGACGGTTCTTTTATTATAGCTATAAAAGCTATGGAACCAACCGGATATTTAAGCCGATTTATCGTGTAAAATTTTATTTTTCACGGTTTACACACTGACTTATGAAATATAGGTCGATGTGTGGAAACTTTGGTTTTCTGTAGTCCCAATAACGATGCCAAAAAGATTAGGTGGTGTGGGCATGATAATTTATATAGCAGTTCACAATGTTTATGTACAACTATATATACCTATTCAATAGGTAATAGAAAGTTTATGGTCTCCGGTATAGCCTGTAGTAAAACTTAGAAATATTAGCGCCAAGAGGAAGATATAAATGATTAATTGCGCTGTAGACAAAGTATATGGTAGGCTGCACAAGTAATAACATTGTCTTTTAATATATTCAATGGACAATACGCTATGCGCTTCAAACGTCAACACAAATCCCCGGTGGGCCGAACATGGTGTATTTAATTTGAGTGTGGTAGGTGGTTGTAGGCGTTAACATCAACGAGTTGTTGACAGAACAGTAGATATTAGAAGGTATCAAATAATCGACATGATAAAAGGAAGTCGAACAATCGTTAAAAAACACTTGTGAATACGCTCACATTGACATGCAAACAAAAAAATACTAAAATAACTTCTTATACTGTGACACGTTCTTTAAAATAAAATAAAAATTTTGTGAAATATGACGCAAATATTATAGTACGTGTAAACCATCAAGTAGATGCAATAAATTGTTTAACAGCGCTGGTTCTCAGCAAATATTTGCCAACATGAGCCAACTTCGGCAGCTCTTGGCACGTACGATCTACGAATAGCTGTCAGTCTGACCATTCATAACACATTCTTGATGTAGTCAGAAGCAACGCCCCTAGTGCACCCAATCATTTCACTATCCACGAATACAATGTTATCGCATACAAAATCAGCTACTTCTGTGTGAGTGCGTGTAATGTTACATGTCAATCAAGTACAAATTAGAAGAACAACTTATTCGCTATAGGTGCGCGTATCTTGTATTTTTCTTATATTTTTAGTTAATTTCTAATAAAAAATTGCGAGTTAGATATTAAAATATATTGTGAGTTAGATATTAAAATATCTTTTTAATATATGTTAAAAACCGTTAAGATTTGTATGTAATATATTAATCAATTGGTCGACTACATTAACGATTTAGTTAATTACAAACGGATTTTATGTGCAGTTGTTACAACTCAATGCGCCCACGCAGTGCACATTTATGACATGACCACAGTCACATCACTAATAATAATAGGTAACAAAACATATTTTTTACTACCAACATTTATGAGGAATTGTGTTTCAAGGTTTAAGTACGCAAAACGCAATTATTGCTTGAAGAATAATTAAAGAAAAATAATCGAGTATGTTTGCCATAGACGTGGAATTTATAATCAGGCAATGAGTATGAGGACATTAACGCATTACGTTCTCACTGTGCAGCTAATTTTAGTAATGAATTCAGTGTCCCTAACCTAGTATGAAATGGAATGGTGTTGAATTTACATTCCGATCCTGAGCGGAGTTACAATTTGCGCAAGTAACAGTTGCGGATTTAAACTTACATGCAACCTGTTAAAACACTACATAATTGATTACAAGACTAAGTGATACTGCATGTTATTGGATATTATCTATAAACTGTATCCCACCAAAAACATTCTGATTCATTCAAGACTCGATGGAACTGCTGGTGTATCTCAAAACAGTAATGAAATCTAGACGTTCGTGTTAAGTCTAAAGTTCCTTAATGCAGTTTCGTGTGGTGTCGTGTTAATGTTGTGTGATTTGGTCATCAATTGGAAGGATTTCACTTCTTTCTGTATAGAGGTCTGAAAATGTAGCGAAATGATTCCAGTAAAGGATGGTACGGCAGTGCCTGCTTCGCGTTAGACCTGGTGTGACCCAACGATTAAATTACGTCGTCACATCCTATCTCTTTTAATAATCATGAAACACTATAATATGTTGAAACAAGCCTTATAGTTATCATCAGCCTTAATCGTCTCTTTGTAGGGTACATCCCGTTCCAAATCATACATGTTTATTTAGTGTACATATGAATGAATGGGATTAAGAAGGTTATCATAAAATTACCGATTTGATCTCAAATATAGTGATAAATATTAAGAACAATTAGACAAGTCATTACATATTTATCTGATAGAAATGATTAAGATATATGAACTCGTGGCCCGAAACAGACAACTTAGAAATATTGCATCACATTCATGCACGTTTCGTTACTGTCGAACCACTACTTATTATGCGCAGAGCTTGCTAGTGCAGCTACGATGAAGGAAAATGTATTAATAAAAGTAACTAAGTCTTGAAAGTAGGTGTATCAAACAGTAATAACAGGTTTGACTACCGCACTTACCTCTTATTGCCTATGTACGTCACGTGGTTAAACATCAATTGAGATTTACTATCCAGTTAGAATGTAACAATAAGGTGTAGGAATTCTTTCCAACTTACGACTCACGTAGTCTTATTGAATTTCTCACCGACCCAATACCGGTGATATGGTTCTTACCTGTAAAGAATATACGATTGTTATTAAAATTATTCATAACTTGGTTTGGTTAGTTGTATTGAGCTCAGATCAAGTCACCGTTAAAATTACCAGAGACGTGATAACATATTTAATTTAATGGCTTTTTTGCTATTTGCTTTCGTCGTCACCGTCTGTGACTACTATTTCACTCAAATAAGAAGTTGGAAAACTGGTTTTAGATTGGATAATAGCTAGTTCACAAGTGATTTTGTCTTACTCTAACACCAACAACTTTATATTTGTAAAAAAAATAATGAAAACAACAATAAAACATATCGATTATGATCATATGAAAAGATTTTTTAGTATAATCAATATAATATTCTGCGAGATTCTGGCATCACACCTGATAAAGTCATGCTCTGATAACCTTCTAAAGAATATTTTGTAGGTTGGGAACGTTCGAACTGAGCAAAACAAAACCAATGCAACAAGCCCGACTAATGTCAACTACGAAAATGTGTCATATACGTCCAACACGTTATATAATGTTGTTAACATAGTGAATGGTCCCACGATATTATTGTAAATAGCATCGACAGGTTCCGTTTCAATATCATTTGTGACACTCGTAACCTGCATACTAAGATCCGAAGTACTGTTACCAATAATGGAGACGTGGAAGGCAGTCTTGAAGATGACAAAGTGTGCAAAAGTGTAACTTTAGAAATTAATATTATTTTTGTTGTAAACTCTAAATTTGCTACTTAAAAAATATATTTTAAATTTACGAAGCAGTGTATCATTCAGTGCAATACAGAAGAAGTGTGAAGTAAAATTTAGGGTCTAAGCACGACAATAATATAATCTTATGAATTACAATTATTTTGAGGTTATTAAAAAAGTTTAATAGATTCGCTTCAATCCTTATCATTTTAAATAAAATATTTAGCATTGCTATTGTTTTCTTCACATTTTAACTTAGACTTATATATTTGGTTAATAATACTATTTTTAACAAGCATCAATTAAAAATTAGTTAAATAATGCTTGTTTAAAAATACATCTGTTTTAGAAACTAAAGATAAGATAATTTATAAAAAGAAACTCAAGAATTTAAAGATAAGATATAGATTCAGAGATGTACAGCTTATTTAATACGATTGATTGACAGATTTTGTCAATTGGCTTCGCATTTGTTTTCAAAAAGTTATAATGAGTAATATCATTAAATGTATGTTTAAATCTTTAATGGTTTTCTAGAGCTTTAGAGTATGATTAATGCCTGGAATAGAGCTGCGGCACTGCAACAGGTGCACAGAAGTAATAATTTTCTGCTGCTTTATACTAATTTATAAACAATGTATTTACGGTGCACATTGATCAGACTAATTTCTTCGTAACAAAAATATATGATAGCTGAAATAGCAGTGCTTTTATCTCGCAGAGCATTAGTATATGACTTTTGGCACCGCACTCGGGCCGGCACACGAGACCAGAGAAATAATAACAACTAAACACATACGCCGGCTAATAGCTTTGTTTGTGACTAACATTCTTCGTCGGTGGTGAAGACTTCTATCGTCGCGAGACATTGTCGATTTTTCTGCTCACTATTTTCAAGACTAGGGCAAGCACTTGTCGTTTTTTAGATATAAAAACTGCGCGAGGGAACCTCATTTGTAAAACTAAAATGTTTGAATACGTAGTATTATTCTTTGTACGTATTTAAAAACCCACTATAATATAAATAGAAAAACAAAACCGAAAAACATTTTTTCGTGAAAACATTAAAAACGTCGCTTAAGATGGGAGTATCTGAATTTGCATATTACATTAGACGTTCTAATTGCATGTGCATACAATTTAGTCGCGAAAATCTCCATTAGCTTCGATATTCATGCTTGGGAAATTGCGAGTACTTACGAAACATACGAGTGCTTTATATTTTATTTGCAAGGCATACTGTAAATGTATAACAATAAGTCGTGTTGTTTGTTAAACAATATTTTACAGATATATGAGTAAACATGATAATTAAATTAAAAGCTTACCGTAGTGAATTAAAGCTCTACATTATGTTCTTGTATGTATTATGTAGAGCGTCGGTGCTCAATGGTGTGGACTGTCGCCTTCCTACCGGGAGAGCTGAGGTTCAAATCCCGACACGTACCAATGTGTTTTCGAATTTTCGAAAATATATGTACGTTATCCGACGCTCTTACGGTGAAGGAAAACATCGTGAGGAAACCTTCATGCACGCCTGCGAAGAGATTCGAAGATTGTGTGTGAAGTCGTCCAATCCACTGGCCCGCGTGGACGACTAAGGCCTAATCACCCTATACGGTAGACTCGTGCCCTCGGTGGGACGTTTAATGAGTTGATGATGATGATGATAATGATAATGTCTTTACATATACAATACTATCTATTTGATTTGCCAAGTAATTGACAAGAACGGCGATATTTCAAAGCCGCAGTAAGTATATATTACTCTAAAAACACAAAACGCTCTAATGTAATTAAAGTTAAAAAAAAACCGAAAAGATAATTAAAGATCGTACGCAATATATCAACCATGTCAATTTTAATGAAACCTGTTAACATTTTATTATTAATGAAAAGCTATCTATTGATTTTTATTTATGCTGACATTTAACGCCCTGCTCGTACTATATTGAAGTTGGCTATGTTCCTAATAGATAATATATTTTAACAAGACACTTATATGAAGTTATTCTGTAATGCTATTAAAACACTCATTATTTTTGGTAGTTCTGGATGTTACAGTTGAAGCACTTACTTTGATTTCAAATTATATAATTTTAAAAACTAAGTTGCATAACTGGTGCCTTACTTCCGATAATACTCGGTAATGAAAATAATCTCAGTGGCTTTCCATTTTGTTTACCGTTCTTCTGCTCCTCGCAATGGCGAATTGCAAGCAACGAATCATAATATAAGCCATTCTATTAAAAATTTGTCAGAAGTCGTTAATAACCATCAATCAGCATTAGACCAGGTGGCAGGTTAGGGCCCAATCTTTTGACCGTGCGTGGAAGAAGTCCTGTGTGACTTATGTTGGTCTTATTAATTGACTATATTGATACCACGTAAACGTAACTCGCGATTAGAAAGTATAAACTTTTATAATACTTGACCTATCAATGAAAAAATTTTACTATAACAGTCTTACTATAACAGTTATGTATATATAACATTACTATACAGCTATAAAAGTCCTAACATTAAAATAAAGATTTTACTGTTATAGAATCCAGTAAGTTCATTTCCTGTGTCATCCTTCACTTCGAGACAAAGCAAAGCAATGTCAAACTTCATATCTTCTTTGTCGCAAGAATCACTTATATGGGTAACTTCTCGCCTATTTTATATTATAGAAACCTCTGTGAATGGTTGGCGTAAACTCTGACGTAAATAAAATATAATATTTTATGACTGTATTTCTAATGTTCTAGTTTTAGATTTTTTTATATAAGGAAGCATTTAATCCCTTGCATTATTTAATAAACTTAAAGTATTAATAACCATTTAAATTTTAAAGGCGCATATTATTTACTAAATGTGTAACATGTCGTTGATAGTATTTCTATCAAAAAAGCAAGTCACTATAAAATCTTGAAAACAAATACCTCAGATTTTGTACTCAACGATTATACCAAATTTTTTAACGTTTATTCGTGATGAGTACAATTATATATGCCAGATAAGTCAGTACTTAGCCTATGATTTATAGTAGATTGAAGCAAAGTTATTTTTTAAATAAAATAATAGAATTTCAAACGAATAGTAACAAAAAAAATGAATATCGCGGCGTGGCTTTAGAAATCATATTTTCCTGGCATTATTTTATAACCACTATGCGTCCATGCAACAAGTACTAAGCTCCAAACGTCAAGACGTCATCTCACCTGACATATTATAGACACTTTTTTATTGATTATAGGGCAAAGGAACAAACCGGACCACCCACGGTGGACACAGCATCCATTAATTGAATTTAGACACCATTGTCCACAATAGGGAAGTTCAGAGGTCTCTCGATTAAATGTCAATCAAAATTTTTCAAATGCCGTCATAATATACGCTGGGAAAAATCTCAATGTCTCAAGGAGAATTTAGTTTCAATCGCGACTATGAATCATACACATTGTTATACTTATTACGGCTTTTTGAATATGGAAACTTAGCTTTATGAAGTTTTACCTCGATAATTTCAACGTTATTATAAGTATCGAAAATTAACGTAAAAATTAACGAGGCGACCACTGGCGCTTTTACATAAAGAAATCAATCAAGTCATTGCGTGGTACAGTAGTCAAATCGCTTTACGCCATACCAACCGGTTAGGCCACTTTTGTATTTAGAACTTGACAAATTATAACATGAAAATCGATGATAAATAAATAGCTATTATTTAAACGCTGTACTGCACCAATGTTATGTCATCCAGTTATTTTTAACTATGAACTTCGACGCCGGCAAAAGTGAAGTACGTTCACATAAAACTCAAGTAGTACTACTTTAAAACGAAGGAAGCATAATTAAATCAGATATCGGGGTTAGTGCTTGAGCCACTTCACTTTGTTCGCATCACCATTAAACAACATTCAAGTCGTCCTATGAAGTAAAGGTATTTTGCTACTCACGCTTTAATACTAGGTTCCCTGCTGATTACTTAATGACATAATTTTGGGTATAACGACTATTTTCGTCTCTAAACAAGATTACCATATTATTGTTATACATTAGGGCGGTCGGTGGGTTTAAGTGTTGTTGAATTACACGTAGATTTCTATGTTCCCTGATTGCAGGATTTAAACTTAAGAGATGTTATTAGATTTGTCGTCATAGCCCGAGTATCACTGTGTACATTAAAAGTGTAAAAAATCAAAATGGCTAATTTCGAACGCCATTTTTATAAGTTTGAAAGAATTTTTTTCCAATCCCATCCAGTGTGGTATCGTTGAATAAGTCTTCCAAAATATACTTATTTAGAAGTGGGTGATGAACTATTTTCTTGTGATCAGCGGACGGAAACTTCTGTTTTTAATCCATAGCATACCGCAAATATTTAACTCTCGCAAACTTGTTAATGTACCTATAAGACCTTTCTCAATCATTAGGCTCATTAATGGTATATACACTAGTTGCCCAAAACATTTTTACAATATTGGATCAACAATATTGCAAACTGATAATATTAAAAACAAAAAACATAATTACACCGTATACATTACCTGCCCACACAAGTGTCGGAACTATTACAAAACCAAAGTATAAGAGCATGACAACACTTCCTAAGCACACTCCTCTGAAGCAGGCACCACCTACATCCATGTTAATCTTAACATCGAAGGTGAATCGCTCGCCCACGTGGCAAACAGTCATCAAGTTGGATCTAACAAAGGTAGCCGATTCGCTGGCCGTATCGCCAGCCCATGACGAATATGGACATTTATGTACAAAGCTGTGTAGGAGGCATACAGAACCCGGCCCCTAACCATATATGGAGCCGCGAAGTATAGATCTAACTATCAAATGAGATTGCCCATATAATAGTTTATTCATAAGACTAAAGCCTTTAAGGGATTGAAAAACATAAAGTAATCAAAGAAACTGCATAACGTGGCCTTGCTTGATTTCTAGAAACAATCTTGTGCAAAACTTTCCCAGTGATCAATGGTAAAACCACATACCTACCTGCCTGTACATGTATAACTATGAAATTAAATAAGCCGCGACGATACCTCGCGTTTAGGAACTCTAAGTGGGGATTCAGAAAGGAGGATTATTTACAAACAGGGCTTTTACGCATATTGAGAGAAACATGAGTCAATTTTTTTTACTGTATCTCTTAGTGTTATTTGAAATTGTCTTACTGCGTACAAACTAACTCACAAATATAATAGTGACTATGAATGAGACATGGGTACTTACATAAACGTATAACACAGATAATAAAACTTCCACACTCACTTTATCAAGTCTAAAATTCTTTAGGTTACCTACATCATGTTCTAATATATTTAGCAGAGTGGTAAAATTTATAGGTTGGCGTTTTCCCAAGAAAGTCATAAGATGTACTCAAATAATTCACTTGTTATGCAGTTCACAGGACTGGTGGTCTATGTTAAATGTAGCTGAATCAGTTTCTCTGCATTTAATTTAAAGAGCAAATTATTGCGCAATCTGGTTTTTTGGGTGGAGAACTCCTTGTGCTCATTTTCGCCCGGTCTCCAAATGAAAGAGATTTAAATAACGCATCAGATAACGTCTCCCGGTCATAGTTGAAATAGGTATTTGTTACAACATAACCTTGTCTTTTATTTGCTTAGTATTTACAACTATTACTGTGACTTTATTTTTACTAAGCTTAAATTTAATTCAAACAGCTATCGAAAATTTTACTGAGAATCTCGCAGATACTAAAGAAATAAGTACCTGCTTGGATTCTTCTTCAAGTACAGTATTTATAACTATAGTATAGCACCACCACAGGAAAGCACGTTTTCTTCGACGTTAGTATAGCTTGAGAATTCAATTTCAATTTATCAGCTCATGAGACGTCCCCACCGAGACACGAGCCTGCCCGTAAATGTGTTTAGGCCTTAGTCGTCCACGCGGCCCCGTGCGGATAGTACAACTTCGCGCCTTTCGCCTTTGAATCTCCTCGCAGGCGTGTGCAGGTTTTCTCACGATGTTTTCCTTCACCGTAAGAGCGTCGAATAACGTACATGTAATTTCGAAAATTCGAAAAACACGTACGTCGCGGGATTTAAACCTCAGCCCTCCCGGTAGAAGGGCAGTCCACACCACTGAACCACCGACGCTCAATCAAATCAAACGACTTCAAATTATTGCCAGCTTAAACGTCATTAAATATTGCAGAAAGTTCTAGAACCAGGATATATGATTAATGCAAAATTATTTTGTAAGCCACGCATCAAAGTGTCAAATACACTGACGACCGTTTCGGTAACGACAACCACCAATCAGCCACATAGGCTGTATTTCATGGAACGTATGGCCTATTGTATCGGATTTAGTGTCAAATTGTGGCTGATATGTGCAAGCTGGGCGTTTCGCTGCATTCATTTGGTTGAGACACGGTTTTATAGTCGCGGTTGACTCGTCGTCTTGCAAAATACAAGCATTTTCTAGGGTATAAAACAACTTACTTATGTGATTTTAAAACTAGTTAGAGTTAAGCATATATTTATAGCATCAGTCACTCTAACTCACTTAACATTTAAGGGTTTTTCGTACCATTACCCTGTGGTGTAGTACGTGCTGATCGTGGTGACCTCATGTATCTGAAAATTTGGAAAATTGTTTGAACTCCCACTAAACAAAGAAAAGATGTAAATCGTATGCGTATCATCTCGCTTGTAATAACATTTCATCTTATTTATTAATAGTACATTGTTGGCTAGATAAGGTTGGAATAGGGGAGATAAGATCAATAAAAGTATCAGAAATATTGCTAATCCGCTGGTGGAGGCTAGATGAGGATGAGCTGAATACCAGGATTTCTCTCTTCATTACATTGGACACCACTTTCTGCGATAGTCTTACAAAATTTGGGAAGACCAGACCTAAAACGGACTGCAGAAGGTTGAACAAGATAGAGACCCATTGATAGTTAATTTACACCGGCAAGAGATTAAGAAGTATTTATCAAATTACAAAAACTGTATGTCCGATTATCTCTGTCAAGATTGTATTGTGATTGGCTACAACCACTTATAAATACCAAATTTATACCGTTACATTCGAATATAAAAGATCAGATACAGACACAAGGCTGAGTATTGTCACCAATTTTACACAGTACGGTCAACATGTTTTAAATTTCTAATATCAATGTGCCCCTGCTATTGTAAGCATTTATGTTTGATTAATCTATTATTTGTACTACTGCACAAATAACAGTAACCTTAACCACACCTATGTCGTGTCACGAGATATTATCCTCACGATTAGGAGATAATGTGATTTTTTATTACCATAGTTTCAAATTATATTTCAGATTCAAAAATTAAAACGGCGCCACTCCTTTTACTGTGAGCAAGAATCTTGATACTAGTCAGAAATATAATTTACATATTATACTCTTGGTAACAGGTATATTGACTGACTTTTGACGAATGATATACTGTTTCCGATCTATCAAACATATTATTTCCGTACACTTCGTATGTCATTATAACATTATGACGTCACGGTGTTAGATAACTTCAATTAAAATGTGGATAATTTTATCGATATTTTGAGGCGATGTCATACATTGAATAAGGAACATCCCAGATTTTATTTTGGATACAGTAAATTTACAATTAGTCATATAAATTTACAATTAATAAAAGTGATAGTAGACCCATTCATCACCAGCCGTTTGATAACATTTGTTGTATTTTTTAAATTAATCTTGTGATATTCGAGCATGGAGCAGTTAGTATTCCATTCAAAACATCTTCTCCGTTAACAAAAGGTTAATAATTATTAAAAAGTCATTTTATTAATTCGTTACAGAGATACCTTCTAAATAACTTAGTATTAAGATATTAATTCACAGATATTGTGCTAAACAAAGAGTAGTTGATGAAATCAACGTTCAAATGTACCATGCCCTGTAACACGAGATGTCTGTAACCACTGCGACTGCCGGCATCCTTAAGATGTAAACAATCGAATTCCTAATACAGATTTATTGCCAGAGCAATTGAATTCAATGTTGATGTAACTGATGCAACAATGCCCTTTGTACAATGCCCCAGATCCAATATAGATTTTAAATAAGTGCATTTAGGTTTAACATAGATTTAGCTAAATGTAAACGCTGTAGATTTCATACTTTAGATTTGTGGTTGAAGCCACAATAGAAACAGCACAGTTACTTTGTTGTTACGTTTATTTTATAGCTTGATTACAATGCAAAACAGAGACCACAAATTGATGTACTTAGACTTTAATTCAATTAAGTAAACGCGGTTACGCTAAGGCGGAGTAGGTAGAATATTAGACAATCAATAAAATAGGCTAACGCTAAGTCAATACAATTTACAGAATAACTACAACTTACAAATGATTATGTAATATGCTCTTAATTCAAGCTTTAATGGTACAAAAATAAACGAAAGTAAACAACGATCACCACTTTAGTTCTCGTGTTAACAAAAGTGCGTCTGTAGGAATTACTTGACTGAACATCGTGGAGGTCTTAGTTCTAATAAGAATGCCTACTTTACCAATGTAGGACGAAGTATTGTAAAAACTAAATACTAGGACAAAAAGGGATTAACGTCTCCTTTTGTCTTGCTTCAAGAAAAAACATTGTGCAACGCAAGAATTGTTTCGCAAGATAACAATGAACGAAGTACCTACTTAGGTACCTACAATCGGATGCGTTTTTACATCCAGAGACGCTAAGCAGTTATGAATGCCTATAATTCCATAGCAACAATAGAAAAAGCTTGTTTGAGTGCAACTGAATTTTCATCCTTATGCAGGCAAGCTATAGCCGTAGTTGAAATTGCATATATTTCTTCAAAAGCCGATATTATTATGAGATTTATTCATATATTCGGTATTTGTTTTCAGCCTTTTTATTATTTCCAAACATGTAAATCATCGCTATTTATTAGATATTTGAGATTATTCTTATTTTAAAGACATTTGCCGTCTTTAATGTAAATAAACAGAATAATGACAAAAAAGATAAACTTTATTTTACTTATAAAATTATAGATACTGTATTCAGTCTCATGAAATGAATAAAAAATGAATTATTTCACACGGAAAGAGTATTTAAATAATAATACAATATATTATTACGTCAAATAAAACACAATTCTTAGTTTTCAATTACTTTCACATCGAATAATTTCAAAGACATACAGATATGTATCAATGCCTGAGATATAAAGTCACATTGGTGTCGAAGTGTTAAAAACCATAAAATCACAATAACAAAAGTCACTACTAAACCTACGGCACGGCTGAATGTTAATAATTGAATGAGTAATAGATTTCAAGATTTGTGAAGAGGCTTGACGTAAAAACGGCCGTACATTTTTTGTTACCTTTAAGATTACCTCATATTCACAACTGGCGCTCCCCACACATGACGTCACTATACAAAGAACCCTGTAACATAATAGACGTTCCTTGCATAACAAAAATGAACCTGCAGACTCAACAAAAAGACACCTGTTGCGAGACGCTTTACGAATAACAGGTATTTGAAATGCTTTGAAAATGTGGCGTCGGCTTACGTTATTAAATGAATAATTGTTTGCAAACAGTTTTTTATACTGTAAGAAAGGTTGATTGAATCTTTTGCATAGTGTGAGAATGCAGTAAGTTTTAGAACATTTTTATGTACATTAGTTATTTTTGATATATTTATCTGTCGAAATGGTCACCAATGCTGGCTGCTGATTTATAATATATTTTTTACAATATTTACAAGCATCGGTTTCCGTACGTCTATATCGGAAACAGCTACTTTGTTGCCAATTCATAGATTTGGCTTGAACATATTTGATTATTTACACAGATTTATAACTAGTATTTTCGCCCGTTTGCCGACGTAATATAAACAAGGCTGAGTGACCCATACTTGCAGGCCAGCTACACTGTTTGTTTACATTATCACTAATCTTTTTAGCATCCGAAAAGTGATGTCATGCCTACAGTTGGAAGCATGTTCTCAATCATCTTTGGAAATAGTTGACCAATGAAGTACGAACATTACGTTTTAATAAAAAGCGGTCAGCTCTAAGAATAACCATTTCAAAATTTGTCTTCGATTTCGTTAACGTCTATCTCAACACGTGCAAATTAATCATCATTTATTGTTGCAATATCTTGGCAGAAACCTTAAGTGTCCGCTTTATTCACGTGAAGATACAGAAATAATTTTACGAAAACAGAATCAACGATTCGAACGTCCCAATCGCAAGTTCAAGGTAGATTGAAGTCGACAATTTTCGTGAGCGTTTCATGTGACTCATATGCGGATGGTTTAAAGTCGAGTATCGCGGTAGTGGCATCGGATCGTTGGCGATAAACGTTTCAAAACTGCAATCACATTGTTACGTTGCGGCGGACGGCAACAACCTGATTGTACCGTTAAACGTGCCGCGCAGAACTGACCTAGTGCCGGGAGAGCTATCAGGGACAGCAAAGTCCGTTTTGTGAGCCAATATCTCGATCATTTTTACTGAAAAAATACGTAATGCGGGTTCAGCATGCGAGCTAAACAGAAGGCGGTAATCAGCAGGACTTCGATAAAATATAAAGTATAGAATAAGGACATAAGGTTTTTTGAGCATAAGTACATAGGTATATGTACTTACGCTCAAAAACCTTGTGTCCGCCGCGCCACCATCAGCCGCACACCGTGATCCCGCCACACCTCATATTAAATGTTTTTTGAGTCAATATTTTTATTGTAAAATGTATTATTAATCAATTGCAAAGTGTTTTACATGATTTTAGGGTTTTTGAATATCTGACTTTTGTATCAATAGCTTTGCCTCATATTTGGGGGATGTGCTGTAAATAACGAGTAGATCATTTAAAAAAAATACAAAGTTCTCGATTTTACCCTGTATATTTCGTGATTTAAAAATTATACATAATAAAAAAATGTTCGTGTTATATATAGGTAATCTTTGAGATATCCAATCGCTGATGTCATACAGTAGACACCACAGGAAGCTGTAATGACTGTTTTACTAGATCCACAGATCTGTCTGTAGTTTTATTATTACACTGATGGCCGGTGGTGTCATATCATTCGTTCTTAATGAACATTAATTCGATGCAAGTGGAACTGATTCAATTGCTATCATCCATCTAAAAGTGGCATTGACCTTTATCGAACGAATTGTCTAATGGCCGTCGTATATGTTTTTCGATATTTTGTTTCATTGAAATTGAATTTGAACATAGGTTTCTTGTTTAATTGAAGCTTTTAATAAAGCTCACCTTGCCTTACATTGCCATTCCGTTAATGAGATCGTGTTATTTTCTTAAAATACATTTATATTTTCAGGACGTATTGGAATTCATAGACTGAATATCAACTTTAGGTTTCTTTTTAGATGGACTTTATTTGTCGATAGTTGGCCTCACCTCTTTTTCACCACGATAGTTTAAACAGTCTAAGAGTCCAAGTGCACCTTAGAGTGGTGTGCAAACATCAGCTTAAGATATTGCAGGGGGTAAGTAACACGTCTAGTCAGTCCATAAACGTTTTTAATGTTTACTGGTTCCATCATTGTTATTTATAAATATTAACATTCTCAGTTGTAAAGCTGGCAATTGGCATAGTTGCAGAAAAGCATGCTAGAGTCCGTAATTCGGCCTGAACTCGTACACTGGGTTTGTTTACTTGATATGTAGCCAACGTCAAAACCCATTTATAAAGCTTACAAAAAACACTTATGAACGTCAAAAAGAATACAATAAAAAAAAAACATTTAAAGTACCAATGTAAAGCACAAAAATGAATTTTGATACTTGAAAAAAAAACGCTTCTGTGTTTTTGTATTTAGTTTTGGTATTACGAGATGATCATACTCGAATTTATTATTCTTATTTAATTAAGGAATTCATGCAGTTTTCCGAGCGCAAGCTTTCAATTCAATACTGGGTGAAAAAAGAGAGTGCGTTATATTTATAGTTCGAAAGCGGGGTCGATGTTCCTCGCGGATCTCCCACGCTGCGTTTGCCACGGGTGGCGATGGGATCTAGAATTTTAAAAGGAATAGTTTAACCATGCACTGGTATTATTTAAAGTGATCGTGTTAAGTGAACTATAAAACTGATAGCAAAATAAACTATGTACCTAGTTACATCAAAATTATTCATAGAAACATGTATTGTGTACCTTAGGAAGCCTAGTTATTAAAATATTAAACTACCTTCTTCCATAAAAGTAATGCTTTTCATATGTGGATCGTTCGTGTAGTATGTGACAAACAGTACACTCTCCCTTTTAGGAAATTAATATATAGCTAATACGTACCTATACTAAATAACTGTGTACGCACTTTTCTATGTTATAAGTGTACAGGACGGTCAGAACGCTCACCTTATGGTAAGTGATACGCCAACCATCGCGGCATTGAAGGAGACCAACAACTGATAGGCAGTTATACTGCCTATCACTTGTTGTGCTGTCTGTAAGTTGTTCCGAGTTATCGACCTTTAATTCCATTTTTAAAGCTTTTGCGTACAGTTTTTCATAATATCAATCAGTAAGGATATCAAAACTAATAAGTAGTTTCAATAAAACTATAACCAAGTACGTTACCGGTGCGAAACTGGAAAGTCGTAAACAGGTAAGTGGGTCTGTTAATGCGACGACAGTTGGTTCGTGCATTGCCTATTACGGAGATTGGACGTAGCCACGTTTTATGACCCCAGTGGTCGAGTCCAAAACGCTGATTACATCACATTGAAGCTTGCGGTGTAGCCATCGCGTGCTGACTCATGACAATGTATCGGGACAAACTTACACATGATTAATGAAAGCGCGTGAAATAAATTGCAGCATCCAAGTCTGTCACATTTAGTAGGATTCTCTTGGTGTATATTAAGCGGAGATGCAATTTCTCACTCGGCTAAACGTCTTGCAGTCAAATTTATCGGACTACGTAGGTAATGTGCTCGTATTACTAGCAAGAATTATTCTTGTTAAAGTCTGAACCTAAACCTTTACCTTTTTATATTAAGACCAAATAATTGAAATGTACTCTTTTTATTGAAAAAATATTTTATTAATAAATACCGGAACACCCACCGCACCAGAAAAGCGCAGTAGAGGTCTTGTAAGCTGGCTGTCGTCATGCCAAGCTTGGGACCTACCACCACCACCACTATTCTTTTGTCTTTTATTATAACTAAGTCTCTATTTTCTTACTGTATTGTATGTTTGTATTTTATGTATGTGCCCGGTTAATAAATATTCTTCCTTATTATGGCAGTTAAAGGTTATATAATTTATAGAGTTCCTATAATAAATCGATATTAAAATATTGGACCAAACATTGTATTCAAAGCGGTGAATCTTTAAGTGCCTGGCTGTAATAGCTAACTATAGACTTTCAATAGGCTTGAGATATCACAAAAGAGAACTGGTATTATCTATATTTTTAATTAATCATATTATAATCCTTTTGATTCTAAAAATAAAATTATAAAAACTATAGATCTAAAAGTAAATAAATGCATCAAGATTACGAGAGACATTGATACGTCCTTTTTGAGTTTTCTAGTATAAAAAACAGCTGAATAAACGCTAGTCGCTGAATATACGATCGTTTATAGAATAATGAATATCAAACACGATCCATTTAAATAAATTCTTTCAAGTAGCTATCGGCCTCGTGTTCCAACTAGATGACTTATTTACAGCGACAACATGCAGAGTCCGGTGACATTTGTGGCAACTCATTCATAATGTTGGGTGTAGAAATTAAAAATAGCTATATTTTACTCTAAGAAGATAGTGAAAATAAAACAGGTGGTGCGGAGAAGTCATGGGGACGTGTGTAGACAAGAATATGTGGGATGAAAAACGTCATAGGGTCGTTCAACTCTTTCGACAGGAAGAACTCAAAACAACTGGGTGTTTTTAATACACATTTGCTTTGAGATCGAAATAATCAATAATATAGTCTACAATGACAAGTTACTGTTGAAAATCAATTAATACACGTGCAAGATTTTAACCTACAAAACAAACATGCATTGGCACCAAACGTACAACGGGAAAATCTCTCGTGGTTTTTCTTTACAAAAACATTCCGGTGGACATCAAAAATAAAGATACACTAACTAATTACTGGTTGGACAGAGTCCCAGAAGATAAACACCTAAACCCCAGCCAAAAATACACAAGATGGCGTCGGGTTCATAATAAAACAATTTAATGGGCCAGCGCGCTTTCCGCGGTGACGAAATCAGCGCCGACGCATTCTGGTTACGCAACCTGAAACGCGATCTTTGCAGGAGAAAACTTCTTAAGGTTGAAATAATTATACCTCATTTACGAGGAGTCGATAAAAAACCACAACAGTAATACCTACTGTTAAAGAATAGCATTCTGAATGATTATGCGCACTTTATTCAAGAATAGCAATTATAAAATCTTCACTAAGGTGTTCACAGCAGCAGAATACTGAAAAGCTTAACAATTTTATAAAACCTTTTTGTCGCTTTCAACTACCTATTCCGGATAGTCTAACATTCTATCAGATTAATTTATCAAAGTAATTCAGTTTTCATGATGATATTGTAACAACTAAGAACCATTTTCATAATAAGGTTACATTACATTAGGTATCGCAAACTTGTCCAGTGAAATAATTTATTACAAATTCTAGAAATATCTATTAACCTTACATAAATAATTATTCAGACAAAAGCCATTTAAATTCGTTAGTTGATTTTTGCGAATTATAAAAACACTCCTTGCTCAGTGGGCATCTGATAATAATAGGGATAGATAAGGATACCTTTGAATCGTACATGGAGACATCTCGTCCAAATATTTGGTAACAAATTCACGATATTCAACTTGTCCGCATTAGCGGTAACGTTCAGGAGGTTCCCCTCAATGAGGAGAGTAATGACTCTCCTACGTATCTCTATCGTATCTTCTGGGTTTCGTACCAATGGGGTAGAGCCTTTGTCATTCAGTACACATTATGTAGTGGGTTTGCATTTTTATTTGTAATAAATATGCACGTATTTTTCTTAGCTTAGGTTTAATGGCGTAGCGGCTAGCACATTAAACAACGCTCACAATGATCTTTCTTTCTTTCTTTTCATTTCAACCTTAAAATAGTAGATTAACACACAGCATTTTGCATTGGACGCGTGTGGTAGGCCACCAATATTCAATTGGATTTGCTTGTTGGAATATGCGGGTTGTCTCGCTGAATTTTTAACAGAAAATATTAATCGGGTAATATTTATATTGACATTGTTTATGTACGAAATGCAATCAATACGTCAATTATCCTAAAATAACATTAATTTACGGTACAAATTTCCTGTTCATCGCCCCGAATAAGTCAAACATAGGTTTAGATTTAATTGCAGGCGGTTTCCTCTAGGTACAAATGGTTCTGGGTGATGTTTACGCGCGAGTGACGGCACACGGGCGCGCGAAGCGCGAACCTCGCTATCATTGGCGCGCGCACCA